>JAYMTF010000296.1:0-40851 GCA_036897485.1 Pelargonium nanum
GACTTACCGGAGGTGATGTTGAGTTAACAAACAAGCTCTAACCAGCTCGAATGAGAATTGTTCTAAGTGATATTGCGGCCCCACTTTAAAAACCTCATGATTAAGATCTAAAAGTAAAAAGAAACTAATCATTAGCTATTAGATGGAACAAAGACACCCTTCAGCATCATCTCGCTTTAACTTAACAAATCAGTCTGGCATATTCCAGAAGAAAACAAGCCTTGTTTCCACGAACCTCCAATTTCTAGCTAACAAAGTCTTGATATCAAATAAAAGGACTTCCGCCTCTAACTTGAATACTTAGAAGCGTGTACAACTTTGAAGTTATATTTAAAGAGGCGGACACTTAGTGTGAGCCTTGAAGGCGTAGTGTTACGTCCCGAAAGAATGGGTCTCCCCATGTGCCTTCATGGTGGTCTTCGCCATGCGACACGCTGCTATACTTGCGAGATGGATGCTGAACAGTTTACTAATTGTGCAAGTATAACCTCTTTTGTCAGGATATGTGCTTATATTACTTTACGCCCATGGAAAAGGTTGTACCCTCTCTCCGGAAACGAGAGAAATGGGGCGCCGCACAAATCTGTTTCTTTCGGTCCGTGACAGTAGCCTTTCTGCAATCGTAGCCTCACGTGCATGAGTTGCAAAGACTTGATACCTTCCCAAACATGGAGGGTCATGCGAGCTTCACACCCCTTGCAAAGAGCGAGGGATGCGTGTGCGCCCTAAATCGAAGCCGACCCTTTTGACAAAGACACATTCGATGTTGTGAATACGACACAAGATTGGTGCTAAGTTTGGGCTTTTAGATTTGAGAAGCACTATTAGAGTTGACATTTTATTTCAAACTCGAACTCAAAATCCGACCCACATTTTCTTTTGAGTTTGAATAGCATAAGATAGAGCTTATTAATATTTTTAAATATGTAACTAAAAAATTTGATTCAAAATTTGCACTCTTTGAATCAAATAGATACTATGGAGGCTGAAATGGACCAACCCATTGGGCCATCTCAAATTTCCCAATTTCCACTCCAAATCACAAAACCCAGAACCCTAAACCCTAACCTCAAATTCTTATTTCAAAAACCTCAAATTCTCAATCGACCCACCAAATCCTCAGGAAGATGAAGAAGAAAACCATGGGAAAGTTCTCATCTTCATCGTTCCGTCGCCTCCAGAAACCATCTTCTCGAGCTCCACTTTCAGAGTCCAAAACCCTAGCACCTCCACCTCCCAACAATCCACCGGAAAAAACCGAAACCCTCTTCAAATCCCCAAACCTCTCGGAGGCCAAGAAGCTCTTCGACTCCATTGTCACTCGAAACAATGGCCCACCAAGCAGCACTCGCTTCCACAACTCCGTTCTCAGCTCCTATGCCTCCATTGCCACCGTCGACGACTCCGTCTCTCTCCTCCGCCACATGGCCAGCTCCGACCGCTCCTTCTCCCCCGACCGAGCCACCTTCCAGCTCCTCCTCTCTCACTCCTGCAAATCACCCTATTCGTCGCTCGAGCCGGTTCATTATGCTCTCAGTTTGATGGCCAGTAATGGGTTTCGTCCCGATAAGTCCACCGCCGATGTGGTGGTCCGGTCACTCTGCTCGGCGGATCGGGTCTTCGACGCCGTTGAAATGGCGAAGGAGCTTTCTCGGAATGGCTGTCCCATGGATATTCGAACCTTTAACTTCCTGGTCAAGCAATTATGCAAAGCCGAGGCTTTGGGTTCTGCGTACCAATTCATTGATGAAATGAAGAAAAGTTTTGGTGTTGAAGGTGATAATGGGACTTATGGTATTTTGATTGATCATGTTTGCCGGAGCAAGAATCTCCGAGAGGCTGCTCGGCTCACGGGGGTGCTTAGTAAAGCCGGGGTTAAGCCGGATTGCTACGTGTATAACACGATTATGAAAGGATGTTGTATCTTGAATCGGGGAAATGAGGCTGTTGAGGTTTATAATAAAATGAGGGAGGAAGGCGTGGAACCCGACCTGGTGACTTACAATACACTGATTTTCGGGTTATCGAAAGTGGGGAGGATGATGGAGGCAAAGAAGTTTTTGGGAGTTATGGAGGAAATGGGTCATTTTCCGGATGCAGTTACGTATACGACTCTGATGGACGGGATGTGTCGGGAGGGGGATGCGTTGGGTGGTCTGGAGTTGCTCGGGAAGATGGAGGCAAATGGGTGTACCCCGAATGATTGCACCTACAATACATTGCTTCGTGGATTGTGTAAGTCGAGATTGCTGGACAAGGGGCTAGAATTGTTAGGGATGATGAAAGCGGGTGGCATGAAGCTTGATTCAGCCTCTTATGGTGCACTTCTGAAGATCCTATGCGGGAATGGCAGGATTGCAGAGGCTTATGGGGTTTTTGATTATGCCGTAGAGAGTAAAAGTTTATCAGATGTTATTGCCTATTCATTACTGGAAACTATCCTTAAGTCAGTAAAGAAAGCTAATAATGCCGGCTATACATTCTAATAGGTACAAGTTTTATTACTATGTCAATTCGTACTTGTTTCAATGCCGTATTGTAAATTGTTCCTTGGATTGTTTTTATGTGATTCTCATATTAGCACTTGCTTAGGATTATTCGCTGCTCATTTCTATACATTTGGTATTATCGCCTTGGTTAAGCTCAAACTCTGCGTACCCATCTTAGATGAACAACTATTTTGGTTGCATAGAGAAACCAGAAACACGTATTAACATAATGAGGCATGTACTTTTCTCTTTCAGAAACAAATCCACATTGCCACACATTGAGTTAATGCTGCAATGATGTGTATGCATCAAATGTAAGTCACTGTTGTGTAAAATTTATAAAACAAATTGTAATTTAGTTAACTAGATAAAAATTCATAAAAAATATTTATAAGAAAAAAGAATCTTAGCCAAACTTGTATGGCTTGAGACTCAGCCAATTCAATGAGGAGATGTGACTTCATGAATTAAGACTCATACTCGCCCCAATGAATATGTGCGCGTTCTAGGTCCATTACTTTTGTGTTTTTACTGAGGCTCAGCCGCTATTTCACTTATACCTTGGCTAAGACTCGTTGCTCTAAATATTTACTACTCCCTCTGTTCCAAAATAATATTTACTTGGCTATATAGTTGAGATATACCTTAATTCCTTCATCTTGCAATTCATAGCTTTGTTCTTGCATTCAATAATGTTCATTTTTCAATGCTGGTAAAGTGAAACTTGTTCTGATTCTTAATTGTTCACACCACTGAAACCATATTTCTGTGTCTATGAAGTGTATGGTCTTGTCTCGACTAATATCGTGGTTTTGCTAAATGTTTGGATTCTCGGTTCATTTTTTTTCTAGGGGCATGCCACGCTTATGATCTATTTATTGTTACTATCAGACCGAGGATATAATTGAGCAATTCTTGCCTCTATGTTAAAATGACGTTCATTTGTCATCCATTACTCATTTAATGAATGCTAATAACAGTGTCAATCTACTTCTATGCTTATTGTGTGTTCCTGTCATTCTCAGGCAGTATTTCTTCTAAGCCAAGTAACCTGTTGTTGATTCGACATTGTCTATAAGCCTTTCTTGGCTGAATGCAAACCCGTAAGGCCTACAAGGCTACAACTTTAGCTAAACTAAATTTTCTACAAGCACTGCGGTCCAACTGTTCTGGGAAAATTATAGTCCAGAGTATAATAGTGTCTGTTGCTGCAAGGGCTTGTGGGATAATCCTCGGCTGAGTTGGAGAGTTCAATTTGGCCGCCTTGAGGAGGTTGAGGCAAGCAAACGTGTAATATCCAGCACTAAATGTCTCTGTAAGTTTTGTAGCCATTTTTCCCGTTCTTTGCTTTTCAATATATACATTCAATTTATTATTTACTATGCAATAAGAAAGTGAACCGTACAAGTGTATAACTACCTACAAAGTATATTTTGTCTCTCTATAAACTTCTAATGCAGTATTTTTTTTCTCGGTTTGGCGGGAAATTGTTTGTTGATGTCGTTCAACGGTATTTTAGATCTAAAACCTTGATTCACTTCTCTTCGCACTCGAACTCTTCTTCCTACACAAGAATAACACGCGTTAAGTGTACCAATGGATGTCATTGGAATTCACCTTCTGTGTGAGAGTAAGTAAATTAGACTTGACAGAATTAATTCACAAATCACAAGTGAGTGTGATTGTGTTTTGTATCTCATCCTCTATGTAGTAGTTATAGTTGAAGCTCTCTGATTGTGAATAGTGAAAACTATTTAGGAAGTTCAATGTAATTAGGAAACTTTTATATACGTTCAGTCTGGACATGGATGATGGATCTGTCCAATTGAGTCTTGGTACGAGTTGTGTGAACCACGGGTCGGGTTGGTTGTTCCATGTGTTGATTTGGACTGAAACGGGTCAAGTTTGTGCTGAATTGGTCAAATTGTTGTGTTAATCGTTTGCACGGGACACGGCAGTGTGGCTTGCTTGCCCGTGACCGTGCACTGCTTCCTTGCACAACCAACTTGATTTTTGATCTCTTGTCTTCTTATTTCTTACAACGATGTTCTTAAGGTAATTTTGGGTTGGATGTTACATGTGTTATTTGAGCCAAGCCGAACCGCGCTGAGTTTGTCGAACTGGGTTGTGCCGACCACCCATGTCCTGTGCACACAACCGTTTTCTCTGCTCCCTCTGCGCAACCAGCTTGTTCTTACGACGACGTTTCTAGGTAATTTTGAATGTCCGATTTATCGTGTATCATCAAATATTGCACCGTTTAAACTTATAAATCCACTTGTTGCAAGTAGATTCACTGCATTTATTCTTCGTAGAAGATTGCTCTGCGACAAGTATTATTTGCCAGCAAAGCTGATGCTGCTCTCTTCCCCTACAAATGTTTAGAGTTTTACCAGGATTTCCGGGAGACATTAAGGATACGAATGAATCCTTCTTTGTCACCCACTTGAATACCAACTTGCATGTTACCGTAGTGTGATTGGTATGGAATTGAATGCTTGTTTTGTTTGATTTTAGTATAAAACACAAGTGTTCTTAAATGTGATTTGGATTTGTCTGTCACAAAACCATTTTTCTTACACCAAACTCCCTAGGATTATTCTATGTTGCACTAACCCTAGCTAGATTCTTGTAGTTAGTAGTTAAATCTCTACTTTCTTTGTCCCTTGACTTGGTTTTAGATTAACTAATCTCGCAATGCTCTAATGGGTTGTTTGTTTGGTATTCGACATGACAATCTTGTATTGTTGGGAACTTTTAGGTATCGTTTGAATTTGAATTTTTTCACAATTACTTTGAGTAAGGCATGGAGACCAACATCCAAAAGGGTTGTGGGTACTTACTCACATGAGTTTTGCTATTTAAATATCGTGTCAAACGAAGTTTAGCTAAAAGTAGAGCTGACAGTTTATGTCGTGACACGATACACGACACAAAATTTGAGTGTTTTGACTCACCTATTTTGTAACATGTCATGTTCCTGTTGAAGACCTCAACACGCACACACGAATTCTCAACTTCAGTTAAAAGTTTTATTTTTGTGAGATACATTTCAATTATTTTCACAACTGTTCTTGTAATTTGTATATTAGGGCTAGTACTCTCCTATGAGGTGTTGTCTCCAATCCCTAAAAATGCTCTCTACAATATACATATATTTTTGTGTGCGTATGTTCACAAGTTCAAGGAGACCACAAAAATGGTACCATATCTTCCATTGTCCCCAAAACATGCCAACCTTGGTACGGTTTTCAAAGCTCGATTTCAATTTTTATTTTGTTACACCAACCTCCCTATAATTATTCTCACAAAACTCAAAATCCTAGCTAGATTCTCCTAATTAATTAGGTCTACTTATGTTAAATCTTGTCTTGGCAAAGCCATTACTTTTAGCGTATAGCGATGTGCAAACATCAACGTAGTTTTATGTAATTTGCTCTTATTTTCAATTTTAGAGCAAAAAAACTATTTGGTGTTCAAATTTTTGTTATCCAAATAAATATATTTGATAATATTAGATAAAATATTTGAATATTATAATTTTTTTTTACCGTTCTTTACTTTCAATAAGTTGTATTGTTAATAACGGCTCCTACGTGGATGATTTATTATTACACAAAACTACGTTGAAGGACAGAGTTAACATTGTAATTAGCAATGCAATTTATTAAAAGTAGTGTGCAATCATGAGCAAATTTTCTAGTAGGTATAGAAACTGAAGAGAAATAATCTTTAATTATAGAGTGTATCACAAGTTTTTTTTCATTAATTTCAAAAAATAGTCGTATTAAATTGTTACTTTTGGGTCCGCTATGAAAAGCAAAGAAATAGAAACAATAAAAGAAGAATCGAAAACAAACCAAGTGAGCTGAGAGTTGACACTCACAAATTGTAGTTGGTGAGAAGTTCAATTTGGAGATGAAATCATGAATTTTTCTATCTTAACACAAGGAACCAAAATGATTGAAACGACCCTACATGCAATAAGTGCAAACTTCATTATATTTTTTTACCTGTATATTTCACACTAATAGACTGCTAACCGTCTCGATTCAATTGACTCGATCAGTCTATGATGGTACTTTGAAATTAGACAACCTTGGCACTGACAGCTGGCTTTTAATGTTGTCTCAAAACATTGTTTAGTTCCAAATGACAATGATTAGCAACTAACTAATCATTTGTGGGGGGCAAGGAGGCAAATTGCCATTCCTTCAAGATTAAAAAAATTAGGGTTTGTTGGCCAAAATTGCAACAAGATCTTGAGAAATGTACAGAGACCCACATTTTCTTCACATGGGTCAAGAATCAAGATTCTCTCTCCACTATAAATAGCTTGAATTCAAGAAACCCTAATGACCAATCCACAAAACCATTTCTAAACCAAACACACTAAAATGGCTTCAATTGGTGTTCTTAATCATCCCATTAGGTCCATAAGCTTGCCATCAAGACTAAACCCTAGTTCTCATCACTTTGCAGAAGAATTAAGCAAGCTAAGATCATGGGAATCTTCGTCTTCTTCGTCGATCCAAGCGGGTTTGGTTAGGGTTGCAGAGATGTACAATGCCATGGATGAGACCATCCAAGGTCTCAACAAGACCCAACAAGCCTCAATCATTGAAGAAGCTCTTGAAGGGTCTATGGAGTTGTTGGACACTTGTGGCTCAGCCAAAGACCTAATCTTGATGATGCAAGAACAAGTCCAAGATCTTCAATCGGTTCTTCGCCGGAGACCGGGGAGAGATTCAAGCATAGAGGCCAAGATTGGTGGCTACATTTGCTTTAGAAAGAGGGTCAAGAAGGAGATTTCCAAGTGCCTTAGAGCTTTGAAGAAAATGGAACAATCCAATATTGTTGGAGCATGTTCTCTTTTGCAAGATCATGCACTTAGGTTGCTTAGAGAGTTGAGAGAAGTGGTTGTGTCCATCTTCAAGTCCATCATGGTGTTCCTCTCTGAGCCTAAGGTTGGTGGTGGTGGTGGGTGGTCTCTTGTGAGGAAGTTGGTGGCCACAAGTGGTGGCTCTGTGGTGGTTTCCGATGAGAAGGTGGTGAGTGAGGTTGGTGGTGTGGATTGTGCCCTCCAATGCCTCTATAGGAAGATCAAGAAAAATGATAGTAAAGTTGGTGATGATGTGTTGATGGTGCAAGGGAGGTTAGAGAGGGTTGGTGATGCCATGAAAGACCTTGAAAGTGGATTGGATTGCGTTTTTCGGTGCCTGATCCAAAACAGAGTAACGCTTCTCAACGTTCTTACGCTTTGAATCTACTCATGTAGATTTGATAGGACGATTGTTAAGTTACGGAGTTTGATTCATGTTGTTACATATAAACATTTTTTGTACATCTTTTAATAGTGATGAGAATGATAATATACGATTTTATAGTACACTTGAACTTATTTTTGCCTAAGATCTTGTTATTTCAATATCCAATTATGAGCAAGAACGCTATACTCATCTCCAAACGACTTCAAAATAACACGTTCCAGTATAAATTTAACAAAGCTAAATTTTCGTTGGTTGATCCATTTCACTTGCACTGAACAAGTTTCAGCCCAATTAAAAAAAAATACTTTTAAGCTCAAAAGTGTTTCATTTCTTATATTAATTAAAATATTAAGTATCGATTTAATATGTAGTTTAAAGACAATTTCTTCAAGTTGCATTTGCTTATAATAATGTATCAAAAATGACATGTAATAAACAAACATCACATTCAATGGATGCTGATTAAATTTAACTATAATTACATTTATTTAATTTATTATTGTACCAAGGAACATATTCAAGATGTGAATAAGACAAAACAATATAGTAATATATTTATGTTTATATTGCTGTCCACAGAAAGAAATCATTGAACACACCTTGATAAATTAGAGGATTATAATATACACAATGATGAGCCCTCAAAAACACAAATTTTATACTATATTCTTATAATTATTATTTTAAGTAAAATAATCACTACACTATAGTTGTATTAATTATTAATTAAATGAGTAGTTACACACATTTGTGAACGTGGTTCCCACTTGATATACTTTTAATTTCAAAGTTAAAAACATTTAACTCAAATGATTTTCTTGCAAAAAAAAATTTACGGCTCGAGTTTGAATTTCATATATAAAAATAAGATTTAATCGGGAGAATCTTGTCGTTTATGTAATTATTTTTAGTTCGAATTTAGATTAATTAGCAGATGCCTCTGACAAGTTATATCAAATATGTTTATTCGTTCTTAAATGAGAAAGATATCAATTATGTTATTAAAAAAATTGATATTTTAAGACGAAAAATTGTTACTTTTTGTGTCATTGTTGAAAAAAAAATATATATAATTTGTATCAAATAAATAAATGCACAAAATGTCCACCGTATACTTAACAATTTGGACTCAAACTTATGAACAGTCGAAACTGAAATAAACTTTTGTAGATACATGTTGCATAAGATTATAACCGATCAACTATTGAGTCGAACTATATAATTTTGTATATTCCCGCAACCCTTTTTTTTTTGTGAGATGTGAATAAGCCTTTTTTTTTATAAGCGACAGAACAACAGACCTACAAAGGCCAGTGTTTCTCACCCCAAGTGGGGGCGTCACCCGAGTTAGTTGTTAGTTTTCCCCTTAAACCCATATATTTCACCTCATACAGTCGGCAAGAAGGCTCAAATCTGAAACCTCAAAGGAAATCCAAAGCGTATCAACCGCTTGGCCCAACATGTCTTGGTATATGTGAATAAGTCGAGTTGAAATCCGAACTGTAAACTCTAGCTTAAGTGCATAGTGAATATTTGATGCTCTGTTTCTGTCTCAACATGCAATGCATGGGCTTCATGCCCTCAGTACAATCACTTGGGTTTTATGCCCATCACATGTTCGACAAAATGACTGACTGAATTTTGCATCTTAACTTACAATTTTTGCCCACAATTGCTTGACTGTTTGTCTCTAGACATGTGCCTAGCTTTTAATAACATGTCAGAAACCACCATATTTCAATCTCATTCTCTGTTATTTACCAAATTATTTGCCAGCCAATGACTGCTAGCATTAATATAAGACAAATATTGCACATATTTTACTCTAATAGTGGACTCCTTAGGCTTACTATACAGAATTGACGGTTCAGATCACAAAACTCCCGTAATTGCATGTTAAAGAAAGTAGTATGTTAAAGATCAAATTAACACAACACGTCTCCTAAGAATGGTTATTGGGCTCCATGACTGTGGAGAATCCAGAATACACAAGGGTTATTAGTTATGTATGAAATATCAATAATATTTTTTTTAATAAGTAATTATTTTTTTTGAGTTTGTGCAATATTTGTCAATATTTGGAACAGATGGAGCATTTACTTAGTACATGTATAACACTTATTGATCTGACTGTGTGCTTTGAACTTGACGCTGATAGATAGAGTTGATCTCTTCCGGTAGGACCGGAGTTTAGGGCACCGCACAAGACTAGTTCCCTCATCCATGACACATAGCATTGTTCAATTGGCAAGAAAGTCTCCTAATATAGAGCACAAATGCAATGTACCTCTAAAGTACATAAACCAGTAGGAGACATGGAGAATCATCATATAATCATGATACAATCAAAGCACATGTGAAGTGATCTCCCACAAGATGTGTGGACTTGCTCGACAGTCTGATTGATCATGTCTTTTTCATGCAACACAAAAAACGTGAATTGGATTTTGGATACAAGCAAGTTGAACTCAAATTATCAACTCTACATCTAACATCATTCTCACGAGAGAAAAAAATGTTTTATTTCAGTTCGTCAACTACTCATTTTGTTCTGAATCGTACATAATTTGATTATCGTCTTCCAAAAACACCAACTATGTTGTCTACAATCTCACCACCACATCCACCAATTGAATTTGTAATGTTATCATAGCCAATCTTTGGATAAGTAAAATTATTGGTAATGCTATCTTGAAGTTGAAGATTGTTCAAAGAACATAACCATATAGTGGTTGAAGAGAGGGTTGTTAATGATTTGGGGAGGCAAGGAAACATAGAAAAGCCAGTGGTCTGCAAGAATTGTTGACATTTCCTAGACAATGCCAAAAATGTTGCCCATAAAACATTGCTTCACACATAATGCACAGTCATGTGATCATTAAACAAAAGGTTTGGGAATTGGGATTGCAGATTGTTGGCTGGAAATGTACATTCCAAAAAAGTACATGAACCTAAGCCCTATGACATGAGCCATCACATGGTTTGGGAGCTGGTAATTCGTGCCGTAACATAATACCAAATTAGCGTGTTTGAGCTCGTACATCTAGTAATTGTGTCGTATTTGTGTTGAGCTTTAAAAACATGCACTCACGATCTTTTCTTTTATATCAACAGCGGGACATCATATTCGAAGTAACAATGTTTCTCACTCCCCAAAGGGAGCGTCACTCTAAACCCCACCCCATACCGTTGACAGGGAGGCTCGAACTTGAGACCTCAGAGAGAATCCAAAGTGCTTTAACCACTTGCCCTAAAATCTAAACGCACACTTAAGGGTATATTTGTAAACTAATTCTAATAACGTATCAAACGTGTTGGTCATATCGTGAAGAATGTGTTTGGTCGTGTTGATGCAACACGACTCATTTAGTTACCCTGTTAAGCGTGTCGTGTTCGTGTCATAAAAATGTTGTGCTCGTGTTCAATAGCTCAACACGGTTACTAACACACAATCAACTTTCGATACAACACGCACGCACAAAGTATTGAAAGCTCTACATGCTTCTATAGACATAGCAATTCGGGTTTCAGATCGAGTTGAGACCCGACCACGACCTGAAAAGATATGGATTGCGGGTTTCGATCAAGTTTAACTTATAAACCTCTAATCAACTCAAATGCGGATTGAATTTTAGATGACCTCGGGTTCGAATCCAAATTGTCAGAGGCACCAATGTTCTGTTCTTTGTTTAGTTATACTATGTTGCTATTCTGTTTGGGCTTTTGTTAATTGGACTATGTTGTGAATGGGCTTTTGTCTTTCGTTTAGTTGGTAGAGTCCGGCCCATTATGGTTATATCACGCCACGTCATATTGTATTATTTTTAATTATTCATCTATATAAAATATACAAATAAAATCATTTTAAAAACTACTGTTTTCTAAGACACGTGTCCTCGTTAGCAACTGCGTTCGTGTCCTCTCTCACCACCTATCCTTAACTTTTAACAAACTCAAAATTAAACAAAGAAAAAAATAAAATCATGCAATCTATTATATAGTTTATTAAATAAAGCAATAGCCTAAAAAAAACTAAATACAAAAGCAAAAGGTGAATATATAAATAAATAAAATCGAAAAGCAAAATCCTTGAAATCTTTTATATTAATTAAATAGTGGAACTGATTTATTAAATAAAAAGAGTAGATGATACGTTGCACTTTTGGAAGATACATGTGTCGCATTCACTAATTATTCTTTATACACAAGACCGCAGTTTTGTTAACGTTACGGGTCATGTGCTAGTTATGCAAGTCATTTAGAACAATTAGATATAACGCCAACAAAATAATTATTAAAAATTTAACATTAGATTACATAGCGGAAAAACTAATTAAAATTGTCGGTAATAATTGTTTTGAGTATATATTTAACAAGAACTCGTTTAAGTTTTTAAAAAAATTGACCAAATTGAATCCGTGCACAAAAATTTAAGAACCAAATTAAACTTTCTACGGAATTCAATTACAATTAGATTTGATTGGACCGATACTCAACTCTACCGACTATAGACGCGATACACTCGTGCATGCAAACAATGACACATTACACATAAATAAACATGACACATTGTACATTTATACATAAATTAAAAGAAAAAAATCATTATTTTGCTGTATGTGAAGCAAGAGAATCTAGATCCACAAGGACCACAATCATGCTTTTTTTTTATTACAAGCAATCTTGTTTGTTTATTACTTGTGTTTGGTCATGGGTTTCTAGGTTGTTCCAAAACGGGACAGCAATAGCACAGCTTGGAGTTGATAAAATCAGTTTCATGGATGTGGCACTCCAAGAGCCAAACAAGGATGAGTCATGAGTCTATTCTTGTGACACATAGCCCAAACCAACAAAAATAGACATGACACCTCACACCCCTATCCCATGTTACTATATTAAGAAACTCAATTATTGGAGCTTCTGTTGCCCAATCAACTGACAGAATGCTGAAGTTGGTAGTTCGAGTCTCGGGTTGTACTCTTCTGTATCGTGTTGAAAAAGCTTAAAGTTGACGATTTGTATGTGTATACACGAATACAAAATATTTATGAACAGAAAATGTGAACACGATATGTTCAACACAGTTATTAAATGAATTGTGTTGAAACGATATTGTCCAACATTGAAATGACCCAACCCATAATGTTTGGTACGCTATTAAAAATATTTTACAATTTTATTTTTAAGTGGGCGTGTTGGGATTTTTAGGCAAGTCGTGCATGTGCGTTTTGGAGCTCCAACACAAACACAACACGACTACGAAACATGTTGAGTTTTGCAACCCGAACAAAATGCATGAGTCTAAACTGTTAATTAAAAGTAAGCTGATAAAAAACATGTACTTTTTTTTACTAGGATCTTTAGGCTTGTGCGGCTCGTAGTGCCAAGTATAAGCCCCACCGGAAATGGTTGTGGATTTCATATCGAATTTTAAGTATTACGAGTAAAATGTGCGAATTTGTCTGATATGAATCAAAAAACGATCGAATTTGTTTTTAAGCACCCTAAACTCGGCAAAAAGAGCAATCAAATATTTGTAATTGTGCAAATTTGTCCGACCTAACCTGATCCAAAAGTTAGTAATATATATTCGATGAAATCTAATCTAGGTCAATATAACATGGATCAGATTTCGAGTGCCCGAAAATTCGGATCCAAATTGTTAGCTTCAATGAGTGCTCCCAATTATTTGCTCTATCCAAATCCACATCTACTGAGAGTGCCCTCAATTATTTGATCTGTCCCAATCCACATCTCCCCCACCATTACTGTTATATATATATGGGACTGTGTCAAAATTCTAGAGCCATCAACGACTCAGAACTCGAAGTTTTCACTGAGACATTTCATCGAACAGGTGGTGCGCATAGGCAAAAACTCAAAAAACAGCAGCAATGGCTACTCGACACACAGTTAGGTCTATCAGCTTTCCTTCCAGGTCGCACCCCAGTACTCAAAAACTCGACGAGGAGCTTCACAAGCTCAAAAATTCGGATCTTTCTTCGGCTTCCACATCTGGGTCGATTTGCTCTGCTTTGTCCTGTTTCGAAGATTTGTACACCTCCATTGACGAGCTTCTCAATCTGAGCTCGACCCAGAGAGTCTTGTCCAATAATGGTGAATTTGTCGACGAGCTGCTTGATGGGTCGGTCAATTTATTAGATGTTTGTAATGTTCTCAGAGATTTGGTGGTCCAAGTTAAAGAACAAGCTCGATCTCTCCAATCCGCTCTCCGCCGGAGAAAAGGCGATTCCGGCGTCGAATCCGCCGTCGCGACGTACAACAGTTTCCGGAGAAAAACGAAGAAGGACGCGAAGAAACTGGTTGCGACATTAAAGCAAACACGTGGCGTGCAATCGCCGGTCCCCGAATCCGGCGACCACCACCTCGCCGCCGTGATCCGGGTCCTCCGGGAAGTGGCCGGAGAGAATGTTTCCGTCTTCCGGTCGGTGTCGGAGTTCTTGTCGGCGGCGAGACCCAAGAAGTGGTCGCTGGTTGCGAAGCTGACGCGCAAAGGGTCCGTGGCCTGCGAAGAGCAGGAGGTGAATGAGGTGGAGCGTGTGGACCACGCGCTGGCGAGTTTGTGCGGTTTCGCCGGCGGATTTGAGGAGGAGAAAGCGCGAGCGGCGCGGAGGAAATTGGAGGATTTGGAGATGAGCATTGAAGGGATTGAGAATGGGTTGGAGGGGTTGTTTAGGAGATTGATCAAAACAAGAACCTCACTATTGAATATTGTGTCTCAATAGGTCACAAATTGTCCCAAATATTTTTTGATGGATGGACAATTTTGATGTAGATTTGTATATAATTCTGATGGTTGTTGTACAATGAAATTCAAGACAATAGTAATTGATCATTGGCTTCATATCATGTCGTGTTTACGTCTTTTCGAGTTCTATCAATCGATAACACTGTTAATCAACGGTAAATGTCAAACACACGATACAAAATATATATGATTTGATAACTTGTTTAAAGTCCATACAAATATACAATTTACTTCTGTCGAATTGTTAAGTTGGTGAAAATGAATATAACCAGGACATATTCTTCGGCTTTTTGTTTGCTTTGTTTGTTCGTTTAGATGAAAGTATGTGTGAGTTAGAGATATCTGATATACTGAATGACTATTCAAGTCTTTTGTTCATTTATTTGCACTAGCATATTCATCATACCAATTTTATACACTCCCAAACGTCAATTCAAAGAGTTGGACGACCATTCAATCTTCTAACGCATATTTTCTCTTCTTTTTTTTTTACATTTATTTCACTGTAACTGCTCGTATAAACTAAATGGATCAAATATGTCAAATCGAGTGGAGTCTTATACTTTGAACCCAAATATTTATATGTGTTGAACATGCTATGTAATTTAGTAGGTTTAGTAATCGTGTATATTTATCAACTTGTCTACCTATCTTAGTAAACTTCTAAACACGACTTAAAACACTAATTGATGTAAATATGCGTTATATCTTTAACTAATGAATAATTGTTCTATCTATCTAAAAAAATAAAAATAAAAATGAATAATTGTTCTATCTATCTAAAAAAATAAAAATAAAAATGAATAATTGTTCTAAGTTATACCAATCCAACACATGAAAAATCAAGAGTACATGTGTACTAAAGTTGCTCTATTGCCAAAAGTTTGGTTAAATTTATTTGCAACTTTTAAGATAAGCTAAGCTAAAGCTAGTATTGATTCCATGAAACTAATAAGAGCCTAAAGAATATTTAAAATATTTAATATGCTTGTAGTGGTTACTACAATATACTATAGGAGTAAATCTCTATGTCATTGTCATTGAGTTTTAGGTGTCCTCAATAATGGTCATTTCATTAGATATCACAAACATGGGAAGCTCCATTATTGTACATCCTTTTCTTTTTGTTTATCATTCAAAAATATTATTTAATTTCTGTATTGCCATGTGTTGAGGATGAAATTGTAGTTTATTATTTCTAATTCAGTCGCTATCGGCTATTTCAAAAATTGCAAAAAAAACTTTTAAAATAATAAGATGACAAAAATGTCCTCCAAAGTCCAAACAGCATTAAAATTTAAAAATAACGTTGAGACGCTCATCAAGTTTAAGTAGTATTGTTCACGGCCGTCTTGCTCTTAAACTTTACCAATGTAATCAATACGTGAACCTCTAAACTAAAAAATATATTTCATTTTCTTTATAGAATATGCTATTCAATAAAATATGTAAATAGATTACAACCTAATTATGTATTTCAAATCAACTTCAAGACCTACATTTTTTATTCATGCTTTCACATTACTCCAAAATTGGCCTGCAAATAGATGTTCTCCCATATTTGGGGGCCACTTTCCTTTGCTTAAATAATGTATAAAATTGTAATGTTACTAATTGAAGAACAAAAGTCATTTTACAAGTTTCCAAGATAGCAACTCATTTTTCAAGGTAAGAAAGTCAAAAGATAAGAAACTACCAAGACCTTATCTTGACTGAAAAATGTGTGCAACCCATTTATATTGACCAATATGAAGTTTGTAATTTGTGTAAAGTAAAAAATACAAGCAAGATCAACTGAAACTCATAATATCTCGTATTGTTTTAGAAAACCAACAATCTTACAGTTTAGTATATGTTCACTATTATTAAACGTATCATAAGACACATAATCAGTCATCAAACGTCGCGTTATCTAGAACCGTCAATTTTATTCCAATCATTTGAATAATTATTTTTTATTGGGTTTTGAAACGATAAACATATATAATTGTCATTGTCCATGCACCCTCCAATAGCCCATATCTACTCCAAGAAACAAATGTTGGGATGTTGAAAGAAACCAAACATGAGATCATTTGCTAGATTAAGAATTTGCAACAAATGTATTGGGTTTGGATTTTTGTAGCCATGACTCCAATCAAGACAATTGGTAGCTAATTTGGATAGATGGGGACACTGGGATTAGCACACATCAACCACCATACATGCTAGTTGTACCCATTAATATTAATTTAATTAGTTCCTGATTTATTATTTGATGTTATACATGTTCATGTTATCCAAAAAATTATGAGTCGACTTGAAATAACAAACGACATGTCAAACCCCAACACCGTGTTAACCAATAGTATTCTAATTCACGTTCAAGAAATAGTTCCGAGAGTACTCTCATTCGCAGTCAAGGAATACTTCCGAGAATGCCCTTGTCCGTCTCACGAGCATATCTCAAGAACTTCACGCAGAAGGTCGAAGACCTCGCCTCTAATGACTGGAACCACGGTTGGAAAAAAGATTAAGGTTATCAGCAGTGATTAGAACAAACACGATAAAACTTATTGAATGTGAACAAACTTGCAGTGCGCTCGCACGCCTAACAAACAAACTTGGAGAAGCACACATCAACCATACATGCCAGCTAGCTGTACCCAAAATTATTTCATCAATGTATTCCCATTTTTAAATACCTAATACTAAATTTATTTGATGTGTGATTAATAATATGGACACAGCTTGCCCATCTAATTGGAGGAGACAAAGTGACAACAAACACTCGTGCGTCCATAAATTATTGTACCAAAATCTCCGTCCAAATCTTGCAAATTATTATGTAACTTTTTTGATTTCTAATATGAAAACATTCATATATATTCGGCTCTCGTGAAGTTCATGTATATTAAAACCCAATAAATTTTAGTTTAAATTAAATTAAAACTAATAAGATGATGTCACCACTCCGTGACGGGTTCGGGTCACGGAGGATCCGAGGGGGAGGTGGTCCGGACCGAGTAAGGGTGGCTGGAAAACAGGAGTCGGTTTCACAGATTGGGGGGAGGTGCAAACTAGTGCCCCTGATTTGATTTTCCTTTCGGGCTTGACCTGAGAAGGTCCTCATGGAAGCGAGTCAAGTTTGTCTCAGTATTGGTTTTTGGTTTATCTTATGTATTTCGAGTTCGTAGGGCTTTGGATTAGGTTTGAAAGTTAAGTTAGGTTTTCCTATTTTCATTGTATTTTGATTTCTATGCGGTGTTTCGCTTAATAAAGTTATTATAAACATCTCAGGTCAAAAAAAAAAAGATGATGTCACCACATCAAAACTTTTAATGATGTGTTATAATCACATATATGACTTAACTTAAGCAAAAAATTTCTTAGGCTAGACCAAAAGTTATTCGACTTAAGCTAAACCACCAATGAGATTGTTACACTTCGTTAAAATTTTCAATATAGCGGATCGCTCCGCTCCCACAAATTCATTGAGGTGAATATGAATTAAGTTTTAATATGAAATCATAATTTCATTGGTTTGAGTTACACTAAACCAAAAAAATCATGACTAATATTCATGTGTGTGTATAAAGAAAATGGGTCACGTGTTCCAAACATGTTGAAATTTATAACTTACTAGAGATAATAGTTATTTAGTTTAGTCTAAATCGTCAATAATATTGTGACATTTCACTGAAACTGTGGTTCCATTGTGCCGATACGCTCACATAAAAATTGATTCATATAAACAACATAACTATGATCCCATAACGACGTAAGTCATGACCAAAGACGATGACTTGAATTGGTGGCATGTTTGGAGCGCTTCAAATAATTAATGTGAGAGAGTTGCCCTTAAAATAATATTATAACTTGGAGGTGTCTTCTAAACCATTTAGATTTTCTTCTAGAGACAAAATTTGTAAAATTCCAATTCTCATGGCATGGGACAATCAACACAAATAAATAAGAGCATTGGATGAGGTAATTGTATATTAAAATTGGTCAAATGAGAACCCTTTTTGTAGGCTTGTAGCCTTTGGTTGGTACAAGAATGTGACAACATAACATAATATGCCCATTTTCAAATTCCCATTGAAAAAAATGAACACCCACACTCAATTTACATTGACACAAGAGCCCAAAGATACTCTTGGTCTCCTACCATCTCCTCCCAATGTTTCTACGTGTATTTTCACTCGTGAAATTGTACATGTGTCTTTTCATTCACACGTATTAATTAAAAATGAAGAATTCTTTTACTTTTTAAAATTTTAGAATGCAACACACATTTTTCTATTAAATCAGTTCTTCAAAAATCAAAGTATTAATTGCGACTTTTGATGGTTGCCTCTAAGAATATAAAAAACATAAGATGAATCGAAAACAGAGCAAGCGTATAAATCGCCGACGAATACGTTGTCGTCGTCGATAGTCGCATATAAAAACCGGTGAGAATCACCTTCGAAAAACTCAATTCAGAGGTGAGATCATGATTTTCTTTTAATACAAGACTTTTGATGTGATTGAGACGATTATAAATGATGTCACATCAACTCACGAAGAAAAATAAAATAACAATATGCACTACCTCAAATAAACCTATATGTTTTCGTTATAAATATTCAAGACCCTCTTAGTCACAATCTCATCCTCCAATACCAAAAAGCTTCAAGAACCAACCATGGCTTCTTCTTCTTCTTCTTCAAAACCTAAAGGTTGCTACGAGACTCGATCGATAAGCTTGCCACCAAGATCGCACCCCTCGACTCTTCTCATCCAAGAAGAGCTCAACAAGCTCAAATCTTATGAAACTTCTTCTTCATCTTCGTCGTCATCATCATCATTAGTCTCCATTGGCCTGTTCGGCCTGGGAGAATTGCACCGGCGTATCGAAGATCTTCTCAAACTTCCACTAACCCAACAAGCTCTCTCGCATCACCGCCACCAAAAATGGATCAACGAGCTCTTAGACGACTCAGTCATGTTCTTGGACATATGTGAAACCACAAGGGACACCCTCTCGTCCATCAAAGAAACAATCCGGGAGCTCCGGTCCTCTCTCCGGCGAAGAAAGGCCGGAGACATAGCCATTGAAACCGACATCAACGCCTACATTTCCCTCCGGCGAAGAACAAGAAAAGAGACCGAAAAGTCACTCGCATCCCTCAAACAAATCGACAAAAAAACAGAGCACTCTGTTCTCGAAACAGAGTACTCTGTTTCTTGCTCTGGCTCTCCTCTGTTTTTGCCGGTTCGGGTCCTGAGAGAGGCCAATTTCGCCACCAGAACCGTGTTGGGGTCTCTGTTATCGTTCATTTCCGCGGCGGCTCCGGCGAGGTCTGGCCGGTGGAGCCTGGTGGGGGCGAGGCTGGCGCACCGGAGAGAGAGCTTGAAGTTGAATGAATTGGAGTATGTGGAGGTTGCGTTGAGCAATTTGACGGCGAAGGACGGCGAGGCTGTGGAGGGAAAGATTTGGGAAGTGAAGAAGAAGCTTAAGGCTCTTGAAGACGCCATTGAAGAGCTTGAAGATGGCTTGGAGAGCTTGTTTAGGAGGCTCATCCATAATAGAGTCTCTTTCTTGAACATACTATCTAAGTGATTTTTTTTTTCTTGAAAAAATGATCGTCACATGTAAATAATGACGTGTTTTTCTCATACGAGATTTTTGATAACAGTACGTGAAATCGTATTTACGACCACATATGAATAGGACAACGTAAAAATGAGTCATTCCACTCGATGAGCTCTATGAACTCAACTTATTCTACGACTTTCATAGCTAACATAATTCATGTCATTAGTTAAAATTAACTAGCGAATGATTTGTTTATTATAATGATGACGTGTTATCCAAAAATAAATAAATAAATTATTATATATGGGAGTGCTGATGTTAGCACCACACCAACATTCACATGTGAAAAATTATATTTCTTACTGTATTTAAATATAACAACGAAATATTACATTTGTCGAAATTAGCAGACCTAATGAATGTAAGTGAAATTATATCAAATTTCAAGAACTATTTTAAATTCAAAAACTAATATCGGTGAAACACTTGTTTTCTCTTGTTGATGATGTGATCATCTTATTTTCAAATTCATTGAACAATCAATATGTTTCACATGAAAAACACATGTACACGACTTTACATAAAAACACTTCAAACATGACCAACCTTTTAGAAAAAAGGAGAGGGTAGAAACTAGATTGGAAAGGGATTGCGGCATGTTTCATGTTACATGCATTGTGCACGTACATCAGTTTCAAACAATTATCTATGAAACTATCAATTATATATGAAGTACATTCTTCAACTTGCTTCCAAAATTTATCACCATGAGATCTTAAAAATAGCAATTAATCAATTCGTAGATATGCATTAATGCATGTAACAGGCGTGCATTAAGAGGATCACGAAAATAACATTTTCCAACTAGAACATTCCATTGAGAAGTTAAAAAGAAAAGCACCTATCAACAAGAGGATAAATTGACCAGTTATTATTGAACTTTACATATATGGTCGGGAGTCTTCGATTGATAGGTTAAAAAGAAACTCACGTTTTTATGTTTTACAACCTTTTTATCGGTTATATTTTTTCCCACCAAATGACGAAATACGTTAAAACCGATGAAGTATTGTTCGATAAAAATATGTGCATTCTGTAACCCGACCCATTTTTAAAAGAAAAGTTGTACCGATCTCTTTAAACTTTTGCCGCAGCTGATAATTTCTCTCATCTGGACCCACATTTTGTCAAATCAAGTAACGGCTATATTTCCCAAAAGAGTCGGTGTCTCTTCTTGGGCTCCGGACCGTCCGATCCACCACCAAAAAATACAACTTTTTGCGATAGCTTTCCATATCAGTAGACCGTTACTCTTCTTCTTCTTCCTCAAAACCCCAACAACACAACCACAGCTCATCGCTCTCCGTCTCTAACGCGAGCCATGACCGTCGCAGCAACAGCCACGACCCAGACCAAGAAGCTCATGAAGCTCACTCTCTCGCTCTTTCGCCGAGGCTTTAACTCCTCGAAATGGTACATTTTGTTGCATTTTCTGTGGATTTTGTGCCGGTTTAGTTTCGATTTGGGTTGATTGGAAATGGGTTATTATGGGTTTTGCAGCAAAACGGCGGCGAAGATGGCGGTGGCGAGGATCAAGCTGCTGAGGAACAAGAGGCAGGTGGTGGTGAGGCAGATGAGGCGAGACATTGCTATGCTTCTGCAGTCTGGTCAGGACGCCACGGCTCGAATTCGGGTATTTGTTACTTTTGGATTTGATTTTGTGTTTTCTTTATAGTTTCTATTTTTGATGAAGACCATTTTAGTTTTGAAGTGAAATTTAGGGGAATTTTGTGAATGTGAATTGGGTTTTTGTGATGTTGTATGCATGTAGTCTGGTCAGGACGCCACTGCTCGAATTCGGGTATTTGTTACTTTTAGGTTTGATTTTGCATTTTGTCTAAAGTTTCTATTTTTGATGAAGACCCTTTTAGTTTTAAAGTGAAATTTAGGTGAATTTTGTGAATGTGAATTGGGTTTTTGTGATGTTGTATGCATGTAGTCTGGTCAGGATGCCACTGCTCGAATTCGGGTGTTTGTTACTTTTGGGTTTGATTTTGCATTTTCTCGAAAGTTTTTATTTTTGATGAAGACCCTTTTAGTTTTGAGGTGAATTTTAGGGGAATTTTGTGAATGTGAACTGGGTTTAAGTGATGTTGTATGTATGTAGCCTGAGATTTGTAGTTGGGTTTCATCAGATTTTTGGGTGCTTGAATTCGGGTATTTGTTACTTTTTGCTTTGCTTTCACATTTTCTCCAAAGTTTATATTTTTGATGTAAACCCTTTTTGTTTTGAAGTGAAATTTAGGGGAATTTTGTGTATGTGGATTGGGTTTTTGTGATATTGTCTGCATGTGGCCTGAGATTTCTAGTTGGGTTTCATCAGATTTTTGGATGCTCGAATTCGGGTATTTGTTACTCTTTGCTTTGCTTTCACAGTTTCTCCAAAGTTTCTATTTTTTATGTAAACCCTTTTAGTATTGAAGTGAATTTTAGGGGAATTTTGTGTATGTGGACTGGGTTTATGTGATGTTGTATGCATGTAACCTGAGTTTTTTCTAGTTGGGTTTTATCGGAATTTTGGATATTGGTTAGTGGAATATAAATCTCTGATGATAATTAGGTGAAATTTTCGAAAGAAAGTTTTGCCCTTTCTTGATATGCGATTCTAGATTTTAGAGATGCTTGAATTGCGGTAGTTTCTCATAATGCTTGCACAATTGAATTGTGTTGAGTTACGATCTATGATCATCTTTTATTACCTATGGGAAATGAAACTGATTCCTTTCTGTATACAATTCTAGATTTTAGAGATGCTTGAATTACAATAGTTTCTCGTAGTGCTTGCATAATTGCATGCATTGCATTGAATCTATTATCATCTTTACTACCTTTGGGAAATGAATCTGATTATAAACTAGATTAGCTAGCATAGCTTTTGGTTAATTGAACCTTTGGGAAATGAATCTGATTATAAACTAGATAAGCTAGCATAGCTTTTGGTTAATTGACTTTGAATCAAATTAATGGGATTAGTAGTTATGAGCCATTTTTCCAACTTGGTGTGTATACACGTTATATTGATGGTTCCATGAACTGCAACCACTTTCTCTATATATAAAAAAACTATCGAAATGAGTGTCACTGAGGGAAAGAGGACACTCATTTTGGGACTGAGGGAATAATTTATATGAACTAGTTGGCGCCTAATGCTTCTTGAATCAATGGTCATTGGTGTTCCTTTCTATGGCGAGCTTCCTAAACTCCTCCCATCACTATGAGAAACTATATTTGGAAAGTTCCTCCGTGTTGGTAGTCATTTGCAGCTGTGTTTATAGAGTGTCCTGATAGAAGTGATGTTCTATAGTGCTCTCTTTAACTGCTTGCACTCTTCATCTCTGGCTTATTCTATGTAGAAATTTGCTTATATTGGTTCTACACATATTATATGCTTCAAAATGTTGCATTTTTTTTCCCTTCAAAATGTTGTTTTTCCCTTCAAAATGTTGGTAACATAAAGCCCAAGCAAATCAATTATGTGAAAGATGCTTGGTAATATGGTCAATGGTTATAGGTTGATGTAACTTGCCAATGAATGTTTGTGGGTTTTATAGGTTGAACACGTAATAAGAGAACAGAATGTTCTGGCTGCAAATGAGTTCATTGAACTCTTTTGTGAATTAGTGGTTGCAAGGCTTTCAATCATAGGAAAACAAAGGTGAAAGAAATTTCTTGTCCCTTACGATACTGTAAAGTAAACTTGCATGCTTATAGTTCTAATTGTTGTTAAATAATTATAGGGAATGCCCTCCAGATCTGAAAGAAGGGATTGCTAGTTTAATATTTGCAGCGCCGAGGTGTTCGGAGATTCCAGAACTGGTGGCATTACGAGATGTGTTTGAGAAGAAATACGGGAAGGATTTTGTGTCTGCTGCTACTGACCTACGGCCCAGCTGTGGAGTGAACCGCATGGTAAATGCTGTCTTCATACTATTTGATCTTATTGTTTTAGACACATGATAGGGGTAGTTACAAATATCTAACCGGTATTGCCCATGAACACGTAACCTAAGGACATTTCCACGACACTCAAGCAACATATTAAGGACAGTCACCCTATTCTCTCAGTAGCTTTGTTAACTCCTTGAGGTAAAAAGACAGACTGTTTTTACCCCTTATACACTCAAATTGAAAACAAAACTTGTACTTTGACACAACTAGTGGATGAACGAGGAAAAAATGAGTGGAAAGAAATTAACTACAAATATAAAGGGTAGAAATTGATTATCATCATACAATTAGAGGTCACATGCAAGACATGTGATGAGAGTGAATATTCTGTTAAAATTAACTGATGGAGTTAAGGCTAGGTAAATGTGGTGATTTTTTTTATAGGTTAGTTGTTTTTGTGGACAATACTACGGGTTAGTAATTACTAAAGTGTTTGCCTAATTGTTTAGCTGATTGACAAACTCTCCGTGAGAACCCCTACTGGTGAAGTAAAGTTGAAGATCATGAAGGAAATAGCCAAGGAATATCAGGTTGAATGGGATACAACTGAATCCGAGACGGAGCTCCTCAAGCCTCCAGAAGAGCTTATAGTATGTTTCTCTCTCTCTCTCTCTCTCTCTCTCACACACACACACACACAAACATGTGCACTCGCGAAATGAACTTCTTTTTCCGTTAACAAATGTGTGCACATGCTAAATTAACTTCATTTACTGTTAACATTATGCATATATCTTCTCTCTGTAATCAGGAGGGACCAAAATCTTTTGCTAGCGCTACAAGCTTACCTCTGAATCCTACACCAACAGTGTCTGACAACTACAATAGGTGAGGCAGATATTGGATTCGTTATTTTCCTTTATAATACAAACCGCAAATTATTGATCTTTCCGTGGTGTTTCTTAATCTAGGTCAATAAGGGGCAGTGCTACAAGCTTACCTTTGAATCCTACACCAACAATGTTTGACAACCACAACAGGTGAGTCAGATATTGGATTCGTTATTTTTCTTTACATTACAAACAGCAAATTATTGATCTTTCTGTCGTGTTTCCTGATCTAGGTCAATTAGGGGCAGTGGAGAGACCGATCCTGCACATTATCATGACATGGCATCCGCTGCAGCAGCAGCTGCAGAATCCGCAAAACAAGCAATTGCTGCTGCACAAGCCGCTGCGTATATGGCCAACAAAAACTCAAATCACTCAGCTCAAGTAACCAACTATTCAGATGTTTCATACACCAATCACGGATTTGAAACCCATTCTGGCTACTCCACTGGCCTTTCCATGCCAAAAGATCCACCAATCGGTTCACATAATGGTGCTCAGGCCCCCGGGAGGTTATTTGAGTCTCAGAGTTTCGGAGGGTCTCATCATCTTAATGGTGCTCAGCAATTTGAAGCCCCCGGGAGGTTATTTGAGTCTCAGAGTTTTGGAGGATCTCATCATCTCAATGAAAGTAATGGACCTCCTGATGTGATTGGCAGACATGTTCCTAGGAGGCACAGCTACAATGCTCCATCTGCACATTCCGACATAAAGTTCGATGAATCTGACTATGATGAAGAAATCGATATAGATGAGCCTCCAAACCAACCTCCACCACCAGTACCTTCATCACGTCGCCTTGAAGAGGAGAGTCCGGGCCATCAAGTGCATCCCAAGTTGCCAGATTACGATGAGCTCTCTGCTCGCTTTGAAGCTCTTAAGTCCCGCAAGTCCCTCCCGTAAAAGGATGATGGGGGTGTGCATCACTTTTCATTTCATCTATATATATATATATATCACAGTCTACTTATATATGTTTCTCTATACCTGAAATTTCTGTATTCCTTGCTGTTATCAGTTTTGTGAATGTTACCTTATAAATGATGCCTAATGCAGATTATATTTGATTCATTTAGAGAAAAACAATGTCTAATATTATCCAATTCATTGATTCATTATGGTGTTTAATTGTTGAATGTTTTTGTCATGAACTAAGAAACTTTTGACTATGAACAACTAGAAGACACTTATATAGCGTTTGGATTAAGAATTTTGGTATCAGAACGGGAACAAAAATGAGAATGTGAGAACGTACCCTTAGAAAACTAAGAAACTTTGGACTACGAACAACTAGAAGATACATAAATAGGTTTGGATTAAGAAACTTTGGACTACGAACAACTAGAAGATACATAAATGAGAATGTGAGAACGTACCCTTAGAAAACAAAAATGAAAGTGTGAGCGTTCATTGACCAAAAAGTGCCGATACAAACATGATGAATATAAATCTCATTCTCGTTATTTTTCCTTTTCTTTTTTTTCTTGTGAAGTTGGATTTCCGAATTTCGTTAGTAAATTTAACTGTAAGAACTAATTCGGAATCATTTTCGACATACTAATTTTGACTATATTGGAACCAGAGAAACTTTTTGGAGTATACTTGCATTTACACTGCTTGAACAAAACAATGACCTTTTTTAACCTTATCCATACGACTCAAACACAAGATCTCAGTTGCGACAATATACCGCTCGGCCATTGAGGCTTTGGTTACAAAAGATTTTCAAAGGAGAAACACATGAACATGCATTGAAATAGTACAGAAACTCACATGAAACATTCAATACTACAATGGAAACTACATCAGTTGTTTTTGTTCCAATCTCTGCAACTTCACTTGGAAAAATCAATCACTCAATGATAGGATCACAAATCATCTCAGTTGACGAACCTAGGAAAAAAAAAAACCGGCGAGGACCTCCAACTTGATCTTCTCCTACGACGCCCTATCTTATAGCTATTCAAACAAATGGAGCTCCATATGTGGATTATGGTAAAAAAAAAAATGAAACTTTTAAGGGTACAACACCTCAGGAACGAGTATATCAGCAACAACGACATGTCAAGACATCCACACATCGATAAGGTACTGACTTTTGCTCAAGCTCCGTTGCTGTGGGCAGCGGCTCCAGTCTGTATTTGCTGCTCTTCGCGCAACAGAAATTGTACAGATTTCTGCCGACTCCTTTACTGAAAGGATATACTCTTTCGGGAATCCCCCTGAAATTATCGAAGAAATTGTTTATCGAACCATACAAAAATTTACTAGATAGGTTTGTGCTTTCCTCTCTTTTTTTTGTTTGTTTATTAGGAAACTGATCAATAGTTGAATGGAAAATATAAGAGGAACCGGACAACTAACCTTAAATATGGGATCCGTCTACGCCGTACAAGTTCATAGGTAGTCTGATTTGTCAGGACAAGATAGCTGCAGCAAAAATAATGTCAGTTCCAAACCCAATCATGATTTGTGTCTGGTTACTGAAGCACGGATAGAGTCACAAATTTCCTAATCTAGGCTAAAACGTGTAGATGTAACAAACAAGAATGCATCACCATCTTTATCAGATCCTAAGCCAAGCTATTGAAATATATAATCCGCAAAGCTGTTAGGTCATCCTTTAATATACACAACTGAATAGTAGAGCTGGTAATTCATGTCGTAACACGACACACAACATGAAATCAGTGTATTTGGGATCACATTTTGAAATCGTGCCGTGTTCGTGTTGGGCCTCCAAAAGACACACGCACGATTAATTAGTTGTGTAGTGACACACAACACGCCCAACACGCACACTTAAGGGTATAATTGTAAATTAACCCTAATAATGTTGTGTCAAACGTATTGGTTCTATCGTGCAAAATGTGTTGGGTCGTGTTCATGTTAATCGTGTCGTGTCATCACGGCCCATTTAATAACTATGTTAAACGTGTGTGTGTTCATAAACATGTTGGGTCGTGCAACACACAATCAACCTTCAGCCCGACAGGAAAACGACACGCACGCACGAATTGCCAGCTCTAATGATAAGCAATGCAAGCTTGTTGACACTCAAACAAGCAAGTGGTAAGCACACCTTAAAGTTGTCCAAGGATGGGGACCTCACATGGTTCACTTTGTTGCGCATATATCTATATACATAAATGCTTTTATATAGAGGCTATGTGTCTTGCAATGCAAAAATTTGAATACAAAGATTTACTTCGCCTTTGCTGTGATCATAGGAAATTTGTGAATTTTGTAGGGGCTTTTTGACAAATCATGCAGGTCCATGACTGTCTTAACATTCTCAATTTGTCAAAATTTGCAATTTGAGTCATTCAACCAAACTAGATCGCGATCATAAGCATACTAAATAAAGTTCATTTTTTTTGTTGAATACTATATTCACGATTATTTCTATTACAGAGACAAAGAAAGTTGCGGAAAATTTTGTAACTAAGAAATGTGATGCGGAAACAAAATTAGTAGAGAAAATAGCTTACCTATGAAAAAGCAGTAGGAGAAGCAGAAAGATCAAGAGAATCGACAGAGTAACCAACAGCAAAATCATGATCGCATCCTTCCACCTGACAACAATTGCATTACAGTATCAAGTGCCGTACCCATGAAACGGACATTCCTTGACAGTGCAAAATTCTTATTATGTAACTGTTCTAGCATGTTCAAAATTCCGATGACAGTTTATTTTATTCTCTTCCAAACTTTTAAGTCTTACGATATTCGTTCCATCATGAAAAATAAAACCATGGACAATATATACAAAACTAAAACTCACTGAGATAATAACAGGGATTGCAAAATGTTGAAAAGACGGCATACCATTCGCTCGAGAAACTAGTCTTTAGGTAGGAAATATACAAGATTCCAGTCCACAGACACAATGCTGTTTCTTCACTGAGGTACCACCTTAACAAAACAGGTTGTGAAATAAAAATGTTAACACACTACAAATGCATGAAATATATGAAAAGCTGAAATATGAATTTGTGTTCCATAATCTTCTTTTTATAGCACCGATGTGAATAACTTGTATTTTTCATCGGTTAGACGATACTCATATTTCCAATACAAAGCAAGTAACTAAAAAGAGCCCCGCTTTTGAATAACTACTACCCGCTCATATCTAAAAGAGGTGGATTTAGACATTCATTCTACAGTCAGCATCAATCATTAAAAAGATCCACTCACTTAGTTGTTTGGTGAATACTACACTAATTCTCAACATTATCCAGATAACTTCATAAGATATGCACTAGTAATTAGTAAAGATTTTCAAGTAGAGTAAATAATTTATCCCAAATGACATATCGAAATGACTTAAACTCACCAAAACCGACAATGATTACCCTGACCAATGCATGTTCCAAGCCAAACACAATGGTGATCAAACTCAAGAACGCATCTGTCGCAATCATGACAATGTTTTGCCCGAGGAGGCTGAAAAACAATTCGCAAGAAAAGTAAATGAGAAACTGTTGCATGAACCCAACGATTATGATGCAACAATGATGTAGCTTAACGATTAATACTCATGCGATGCCACCAAAGATAAAGTTCTTCAGTCTCACAATTATGATGCAACAATGATGTAGCTTAAAACAATTAAGAGTTCCATAGACTGCATACAAAATACACAAGATAACATTACCTGCTCTACATTACAATAAGCGCAAGTCCACGTTCTGCAAATGCCAAGAAGAAGCAATCAGTGGAAACCATTTGAAAGATTCGTATAACTCCAAACAGTGTGAAAAACGAAATCTCTTTGGTTAGAAACACTAGTTCCACCATGTTGGTTAATTATTTGTTTTGAAGCATTGATTCGCAATTATGTTCACTAAATGTGAGCTAGGAATGAAGACAACTCAAAACAGTTAGGTCCAATGTTGTCGTATTGTTAGGGTAAAACTTTAACAACAATTACATATTCTACAAAGCAAGCAACTTGACTCATGAAATAAATCGTACGAAATACAAAACTGCGAAAGGGTATGTGATACTCCACTTACACCAAAACCTACGTTCTCTAGTAATATAACACTTTTGATACCATCACTCCAACTTATTTTATTTTATTTTTATAAGCAAGCGTAACAACCGAGGCTTGAACCTGAGACCTCAATAGAAGCAAGCGCTTTAAGCCACTTTCACTCCAACCTTTTTGTCCAGGTATTTACCAGATGAATGAAAATCGATTCAGTCAACTTATCTATGTTTAAAAAAATATATATATAAGGATAACATAGAAGACTCTGTAGCCATGAAGTTCATTAGACATGGCAGACAACTTTGCAAAAATAGAACTGACAAGTCTATAAACATTCTTCAACAGACAATTGTACAATTCACATTCCTTACCAAAAAAAAATCGACAAAAGCAAAAGAAAATAGTGTGAATTCATTAAGGCTCAGGCATGGTAATGAACATTTACTACGATAGTCTCATTAGACATACAAATTGGTTACACATAATTATCATAATGTGACCTTCCAGTAGTTCTATATACCGAATGAACACTCTGAAGAGAACTCTTAGGCAGCCATTTGAAAGATTACCTACCTAATTGAGGTCCCCGGGGGATACATTTCTGAAACCAGCTTTGACCAAGATGTTGCATTATTACCCAAAAGATTTCTTCCTAATTGACTCCCTTCCATAGTGACAGCAACGCTTCCATTTTTGCTTGTAGCAGGCTGCCTTTGCTTAAACATTATAAAAGAAAATTAAATTGTGAGAACGAAGAAACAATTCTTAGATCCTCTTTCAAGGTTATGAATTAAAGAATGATAGCAATTCACTACTTACTTTGAGGTCATAGATGTCCTAAACAATGAACTTGACTCGTTTACAGTTCTCATTGCATCAATGACATAACTACACGATAAAAACAAAGGTATAATTATGTTAAGCAGAAAATGGAAGAACATGGCAGAAATTATCTGAAGACAACACAGTTTCATGCAAAACATTTACCCGGGAGAAGAACAAGCGGTAATGAAGTATTGAATCAGAGTGGCAACAAAAAGCAACGCATATAAAGCAGTGTACCTGAGAGAAAGAGTATTGAGACGACTAGTGAAATAATTGTACCATTAAGAAAGCCATTTGAATATATGACTTAGTTATCATACAATGTTTGTTCATATGTATGGTTCATTTAGATAACATTTTACCCGGAGAAAGTATCTAATTGCTAAAAGAAACTGCCAGGACACCGACACGTTTATATCAGAAGACTCCACGATTAGAGTCACCAATATGATCAATGCCTTACTTGCTGAATCACTTTTTGGTCTAACAATGTCTTTAGGTCATGAGATAACATAATAGTGAGATGAATGGTAAAATAAGACCGATGCTGAAGATGGTAAATCAAGAAACATACTACAAAATAGTTGAAATTTACTGAAGAATCTCTTATATCTAAAACAATACAAAGCCCTGCTCTTATTTACAAATGACCGATGCCACAACTGTTTCTTTGCTGACAAGCTGAGAAGTCCAAAACACAGAGTTATAACATCCTAGAAGAAAAACTTTACCTAAATTGATAGCCATTTAGACTATTCATTCTATTTTTCAGATCTCACAAACGACAATCAATATTAGTAGCCTTCTCATCCAACCAAAGACGTAGTATGTCATCACTTATTCAAGTTCCAAAAGCATTGCATTTTAACATGTTCTCAATCCTTACCCTATTCAATCAACTAAAAGCCACAAACTTTAACACAATTATAACTTCGTTTAGAGCCTGCAAGATTCAAACTTTGACAATGTATTCAATACCCATTTTCCTTCCATACTATCTCTACACTTTTAATAGATGCACCGAGTAACACAATTAGCAAGATAGCTCCATTTTGAAACCCTTTTCGAACAGATCAACACAACTTTACAATCACGTATTCAAGTTCCAAAATCATTGCATTCTAACATGTTCTCAACCCTTACCCTATTCAATCAACCAAAAGCCAAAAACTTTAACACTATTATAACTTGGTTAAGAGCCTGCAAGCCTAAAAATTTAACCTATTCAATACCCATTTTCCTTCCATACTGTCTCTACACTTATAATTGATTCCCCGAGTAACTCAATTAGCAAGATAGCTCCATTTTGAGACCTTTTAAAAACAGATCAACACAACTTTATCATCGACATATTCAAGTTCCATAAGCATTGAATTTTAACAGGGTCTCTATCCTTACCCTACTCAATGAACCAATAGCCACAAAACTTAACGTGATTATAACTTGGTTTAGAGCCAGCAAATCTCAAAAATTGACAACCTATTCAATACCCATTTTCCTTCCATACTGTCTCTACATTTTTTTAACAGATGCCCCAAGTAACTCAATTAGCACGATAGCTCCATTTTGATATCCTTTTCAAACAGATCAACACAACTTTAACTTTCATTGAAGTGTTAGGTCAAGCTTCTACTTATGCAAAAGTGAACAAGAACATTATGCAGAATTAATAAACCGAAGCAAGTGTTCACCAGAATCAACTCTAATCAAGCCATGAAGGAGGCATTGAAGCAAAACCCACTTAAATTTTCTCAACAAAGTAACAATATTTACATAACTATGAAGGATTGACTTTACATACCATGGTTCCTTCTTAGTTTTCTCTATCAAATCTCCATCAAACAGAAACAGAACCCCAGCATAAACCAGATGCAGCACAACCAATGCAACTTTCAGACCCAGAGAAGATCTTCGAACTGAAACCCACATCACCAAAATCAAAACCCACTTCACAAATTGAAGGAAAAAAAAGTTTTTTTTTTCTTTCTAAATATAGAAAGCTAATCGCTTTCTCAAAACGAACAGAGAAAGGGAATTGAACTAAGCATTCCGAGACTCTCCCATTTTCTGGGTTTCGATTTTCTTTCGTTTTCTCGGAAACCAAACAGTAGAAATTTGGGGAAAAGAAACGTACCGGGATCGGCGAGACATGGGAACAACTGGAAGAACCGATCGGTCGCTCGATTGCAAGCTTCCCGGAAAGGGCCGCAAAAAGCCGAATTTGTCATCAAATCAAATTCACCGAAACGAAAACAGTTGCATCACAAATTGGCCTGTAGAGAATTTTCTCGAGAAAATGATGTGTGCGCAAATTAACATCTGCGAAAAGGGTAGCTAGAAAGATTTGATTTTTATGTATTTCTGTTTTTATTTTTTTAATTATATATTCTTGGCAGATAGAGCTTGAATTCAACACGGAGCTGCTCAATTACCTGGTTTCATCATTTGATTTCAACAGCTCTCTACATTTTTAGAGTTTTAAAAAAGAAAAATTATCTAGAAAAATTTTACCAATATTCAATATAAACTGTAATATAGTATCAAAAAGAAAAATATAAACTGTAATAAAAATATTAAATTTTTTATAATATTGACTTAGAGAAAAAAAAAAAGAAATAAAACATATAAATAAATGTTCATTTAATAAGAAATACAATATAAAAATAAAACTAACAATTAAGTAACTTATCACAAAACAATATTTGGTTAAAAGGGTAGGAAAGTGCATGTAATAATGAACATTTATGAATAAAATATTTATAATAAAAATAATTATAGGCAACCAATAAATATTGGAGAGAGAATGTAATAGATTTACTTAAAATGTGACGATAACAAGTTTAAGGGATGGTAACTAATGTATAACAATACTAGAAGTTAACTTCCTAAAACCCGAAAGAAAATATTTGTATTGGTACGAATAAATATTAAACACCAACATTATAATTGAGATCACCAATAGCATTTCAGGTAGAATTGTAAAGCCGACGATTACTAGGCCCATGGGAGCCCTAGGCACAGTGTAAATTTTTATGACGGAGTATTTAATTTGAGAATGAATTTTTGGGTCGAGTCAAGTTGGAAGGGTGTTGTATACCACAAATATGGTGCGGATTTCATGTCAAATATTGAACAGAGAGAGCGGGACGGAGATTGGTTTCTTCATTTACGTTTGGGGATTTCTCTCATCCACTCTCGGTTCTTTTATAGATGTTCTCCATCTCCATTAAACGAGTATTGCAATATTTCATTGAGTTAAGGTGTAATTAACCAGTTATCATAATTGAGGTTAAGTGTTCACATCTTAGAACATGGAAATCAAATGAATATATATAAACTATTATTTATTTTTATTTATTTGAAAGTTAGGGTTTGTAGAACAAGCATTGTGGTAGTATATGAACCACTACCAAATTATTTGGTTTGCACCCATTGGTCAAAAGGCAATTTATAAATGGGAAATCCCAACCAATAGTCAAACACTCACACAAGCAACTCATCAACCCAACTCTTTAGCTATCACCTACCTGTTCTTCATAAATGATGGAGAATCTAATTTTCAGCTACATGTGCTTGCACTTTCTATTTAGGTAACCTAAATTAGTAACTTAATTTTCTCAATTTCAATTATTCCATTAGTTGTGCACTATCATAGAATTAGAATAGAATATATAAGAGTGTTGATTTCACTTGATTTTAGTTGGTCAATTTTGTTTTAAATTGAGGTAATATTGAAAGAGAATTTGAACATTAATTTTCTCACATCAACAAAAAAATGTAACGATATTGATGATGGAGTACTGGCTATGATTTTAAATTGTGATTAGTGAATCATATAAATTTAAGTTTAAACCGAGTTATGAGCCTTATGGTGGCATACTGCTTCCATATATACGAGCATTATTGTGCTAGAATTGTAGTGAAAATTGATGCAACCTTGATTTCTTTATGATTTTAACTTGCATGATATTTCAACATATCTTAGAAGATCTTTGATTTTGGAGAGCAGGAAACATGTCTCGAGATTTGAGATATTCATCATTCTCATATTACTAATATAACAAATAAGATGGTTGACGTAAACTTTATAATCCAATTGTCTACATGTCAATGCATATATTTATATATATATATATATGTATATATATGAAAAAGACCATTTAAGTCAATTAAAGACAAATCTTCATATAATAGGAGTTGATCTAAGTATTAAATTAATTTCATGGATGCACAAATTGTATAAATATGAAATTGGAGTAAATTTTTAAATTTTGATGGCACTTTTTTTTTGGAATTATATATTTAACCAAGATCTAAGGACACATATTTATAGATATGGATAGATATATTTGGATTATAAATTTACTAGGGCACAACGCCCGTACAAATCGAATTTACTAGGGCACATGCATGTATTTGATAAAATCCAAGATTCGAAGCACCCAAATCAAAAACTTGAGAAAACGACCCTTTATTTTGAATTTTTTTCACACATTTGTTACTTATTTTCTCATAACCCGACTCGTTTACTTAAACGTGTTATTCGTATCGTATCAACACGATCCATTTAGTTATCATGTCAACACAGCTCGTTCAGTTATCGTGTCAAACGTGTCATGTTTGTGTGTTGTGTTTATAACGTGTTGTGACCGTGTTGGGCTATGCAGCACGATTACTAATCGTGTCAAGTTCGTGTCGGGTCGTGCAGCACACAAACACTTACAAACTGTATTAGTCCGGTTACAAATATTACATTGTTGCGCATTTCTACATTTAATATATGTCACATACAAGTTTTAATTAGTGTGGTTACAAGTTATTATTGGCGCGCATTGCACATGTATCACATATGCACTAATGACACATGAAACAAACATTTTCCAATGTTTTTTGAGATTATATAACATAACTATAAAAAATAGCGGGCAGCACACGGTTTCTGCACGCATTTTGCGGGTTTCTTGACCCGGTCCGTTTAAGCGCGGCCCGCATTAACAAGTCTAGTCTTGACACACGTGATCAACAAAACCATGCAAAAATCATCACAGTTTCCTTGGTTTTTTTCAGCATAAGTATTAAAACTGCCCAAAATATACCGTACATAAATTTCCTTGTCTCGTTGAAGAAAATAAGGAAAAAAATAATATTAGCCTTGTTCAAAAACAAGGTAAACAGGAAATTTATTCTAGTTTCCTCAATCGCTAGCCCTAGCTAACTACTATTCATCTCTATATAAACTTATGGTACCACAATTCACAATAATTAAAATACATTAATCGATTGTATCTGAAAGAGAAATTAAATATTACAATGGCGAGTCGCTGTATTGTTGGAGTAATAAAGGAAAAATGAGAGAAGGAAAGGTAAGAAGAAATAAGAAGTATTTTACCTTTTTTTCAAAATTTAAACAAATAATATTTTTTTAACAATTGTGGAGATTGCTATATTATTATATGTAATTAGGAAATGGCTCTTAATTGTATTTTATTTTTATTATTTCTACAAAGAATATATACTTTATAAAATATATTTTTATTATTTTACATGACTTATTAATGTGTATTGTATTTTAGTTTTTACAAAAATGATGTATTTTGTACAATCGTATAATTTTGTATCATGTTCACGGTCGTGCTAATTAACAGGCCACAGCCGTGCCAAACTGCCAATTCCATAGCACAGCACTAAAGCTAGCATATGCTTTATTCGAAGCACCCAAATCAAAAACTTGGGAAAACAACCCTTTATTTTGAAATTTTTATCACACCACATTTGTTACTTATTTTCATATAAATGAAAAGGTTGTTGGTGACCTAGATAGTTTATCAAAGATATTTTACGCATCCAAATTATTTTAGGTGGCATATTACATTCAACTCGGTCAACTTGATAAATAGTTTGTGAAGATTTTTTGTTTACGCGGTTGGATCGAAATTTATGAAATTTTTAATGTTAATTCTGAAACATATGAACGCTCTTATTAATTAGAACTTGAACGTGTACTCGAAAATCTATATAAGCGTGAGACTTAACGGTAATCTATACCATTAATTATTGGACTCTTGAATGCCTCGACGTGAGAGACGTGCGAGGACTCTCGGACTCGCCTGATGCCTGCGAGTAGGGCGCTTGGGAAGCAAGAACTCAATCCACAAGTGGACCCGAAGCAGACCCCACATTGTCACCGATCAACCACACAACAACACGTGACGGAAATTGTAACAAATATAAATAGTCATCTCTTTGTAATAGAAGGGGATCCTCACAATTCCATATTAACTTTCTCTTTAGAAACGCTCTCTAAAGCTATTGTGATTTCGACCGAGATCTTACTCTCATGAACGAGGCGGTGTCTCAGAACCACCATGCACCGGGGGCATCGTTCTATGGTGTGTTACCTCGCGCAGGTCACATGTGCAAAACTCCCGAGCCGAAGCCCCTTGACATTGAACGTCGACATTAATGAACATTGAATTTAGAACACAATCTTTAAGAAAATTCTCTAACACGTTAACAAGACGCAAACAACATTCTATTGTATCACGTTAACCATAGTAAGCATTCACATCACTCTGTATATGAACATAGTTTTCACTTCAATCGCAACCTAAATTTAATTTTAGGGTTTAATCTTGCTTTGCATGCAAATATCAAGTACATGATGAAAACAAAACAGCCATTCATCACTAAACTTCTATGTTGATGAATTGGTGTTTGGATGATTCAAACCACAACTTTATTCCTTGGTAAATATAATGAATCCAAAATATATGGTTGGTTGAGTGACTTTCTAATCTAAACAATATAATATAATGAAAATAATTAAATAACCATGCATGGACAAAAATCTTAGTCATCTTTAGCATGCAATTTTACATAGATACTTCAAGAATCAAAGAAAATAGAATCAACATCAAAACCTATGCATTTCCATACAGAAATTTGCAATATATTAATGAAATGGATTGTAGAATTTAGTGCCAAAAATAAAGCATAAGTTTAGGAATTATCAAAATTTAGCTTAGTTCTTTTCTCATTGTCCCACATCTACTTCAATTTGGAACAAAATTGGCGGCTAATAGGATCTTACTAGTTTTTTTGTCACTTCATTAGCTTTCAACACATTATTTTAGTATAAATTATAAATTGAAAAGTAAAATCATAAAACAACAATTTATAAATCTATAAATAGCAACATATGTACATTAATTTTTAGCATAGAAGCAGAGCTCAAAACATGGCAAAATGTTTGATTGCTTCACCTTATTGCAACTTTCTTCTACCCATTTTGGCCTTGCAATTACTATTTGGAGCAGCCTATGCCGCGGCGGCCCCACCACCTCCACCGCCGGCGGTTTTCGCCTTTGGTGACTCCACGGCGGATGTCGGGACTAACAATTTTATAGATACCATCATACAAGCCAACATTCCTCATTACGGAGTTGATTTTCCTAACTCAGAGCACACGGGGAGGTTCACTAACGGGTTTAATCTTATCGACGAAATTGGTATGCACTATAAATTTTAAACCACACATAAATTAATGCACAAATGTTAGATGTCAGTACAAGAAGACGCTGCATTCACTAAAACTCTTTACATACATACATACATACATACATACATACATACATACATACATACGATAACATCTTAAATTTGTTATCACTAGTACTCATGGAGTACAAGGAAAATAATGTAACATTAATTAACTCACTCTTAAAATTCACAAAAATGAGTGAACATATATACAAACATATGAAGTATTATTTGTTCAATAAATTTAGGAATCATATTTGATTTAATCTTCAATACAAAACGGTCTAGTCTAATTTGCTCACATTTTGGGCTCTCGTTCCAGTTTTTGATATGATCCGATTTTGGACCGATGAACCATTAAGTCGTTAGTTAAAATAATTGTTATTGTTGTTGTTTTCGGCTCAATCAGTGATGTTGATGGGATACGAGAAAAGTCCATTGCCATTCCTCAATCTCACCCATGGAAATAGGTCATTCTTCGAGAAGACTATACAAACCGGTGTCAATTTCGCTTCCGGAGCTGCCGGAATTCTTGACAATACTAATACTCATTCGTTACGTTTAGGCACAGGCCGCTCGGTATAATTTTTCTCAATCTTTTCTCATTTCTCAATGTATTAATATGCATTCACATACGAGACGTGCATAATTGTCATGTATGAACTTTTGATGAACATAATTTTGTTTGTGCAAATTAGTCAAGTTCATGATTTTAAATTACTCAGTATTTTGTATGTACATGCTTATGTGGCCATTGTCTATTTTTCAAACCGAAAAGATCATTTTCTCTATTTTTTTATATTTGAAAATTCACGAACCATTTTAAGTTTGATAAAAAATTTAGATGCCAAGTTAAATTCACATGAGGCAATCATGAACTAAATTAATTTTATACTAAAATATCTAAACGAACATACTAAATTGATCACAAGTTAACATTAGTTTCAGGAAAACATCATAACTTTAAGTGAGCAAATCAGACAATTTGCAACAGTTTGCGGAAACATCACAAAGTTACGAGGAACAGCAAAAACTTCAGAATTGCTCTCCGAATCATTGTTCATCTTCAGCGTAGGAAGCAATGACATCTTCGCATTCGATAACACATTTTTTAACAATCAATCTTTCGAAGAATTCGCAGCGGTTTACATATCCTCGTTCGCTAACCACATTCAGGTATGTTACTATTGTTTACATTGCTCGTGTTTGAGGGTCGTGCCGTGTTAGAAGTAAAGTTGAAAAATTGGACTCAAAATTGCAAATATCCGATTGTTAACCGGTTCAATCAAATTTTTGGGTTGGGTCGAGCAAGTCACACACTTCATCGCACCTTATGCCTAAAAACCGAAACTGATCAAACCTGAAGTACTTTTGGGTTGGATTCAGGTCAAACCTTACCTACTCGAACTCAAACCCGAATTCTGATTATTGTCGGCTGTAGTTGAAAGTTCAATTTTATTATATATCAGTCAACTTGAACACAATATGAATGTTACACGGGTTTTACACGACACAACAAGACACCCCGTTTAAATATGAGGGTTAAGATTGTCAAAACACGGCCTTATTTGACCAATCAAATTTATACATATCATTTTTGACCGGTTATGTTTTAAAAACTCAATTTTATTTTAAATATTTACATATGGCACTTTGGATTTTGGTATAAGACGAGTCTTTTTGGGTTTGGTTTGAAAATGTCTAACTTGACTCCAACACAAAAGGAGCTCATGTTGCAAGTTGGGTCAAATTTATGGGTTTACACGTAAAATATGCGAGTTTTCTCGACCCGACTCGCAATTTTTGTTGGGTAAGCCCAACACAAAATTAGTCAAGTTTTAAGTGTCCACGAATTAGTCAAAATTTATAGACTAAATTGATGATTGTGGATCTTCAACTCGCAGAATGTATACGACATGGGCGCAAGAAAATTTGGTTTCATTGGCATTCCATTGCTCGGTTGTTGTCCGTCAGAACGAGTTTTTACTATTGATGGAAGTTGTGTGGAGAAATTGAACAATTATGCGAAGACAATAAACACACAGTTCGAATCTCTGATAGGAAAATTGAGCTCACAATTGAAAGAAATGAAGTATTCAATAGGAAACTCCTACCAAATGAACCTCGAAATCTTGAAAAACCCTGGAAGATTCAGTAAGTCTTTTTTTGTTTTTTTTTTTATCAACAAGTGGTACTTTGTTCATTAATCCAAGGGTAAATTGTCATCATAGTACCTGTACTTGTTGAAACTACGGAGTTGGCCCTCGAGTAGTTTTTTTGGTTGGTCTGGCCCCTGTACTTTTTAAAATTTTGGATTTGGTTCAAATGACCTGCTAGTGTCGGTCACTTACCTACACGTCAGCAAATATGCCACATCACCATTCCACGTCAGATTTGGACCAAATTAAAAAAATTGAAAAGTACAGGGGTTAGAACTAATAAAAAAAAAGTGCACAATGATCAACTCTATTAATAAGATGTCACATTTCGAATTCGATTTTATCTTAAAAAATTAAACACCTGAAAACACTACCAAGAACCCGAGCACACTGCCAAGAACCC
>JAYMTF010000297.1:0-40829 GCA_036897485.1 Pelargonium nanum
AACACTAATCTTTCTGCCCATATCCCCATCTGTAGGAGACTTTGTCAAGCATTCAAGTGGCATATGTGACGCTAGTTTATGAATGTATTTTTTCAATGGTTTTCCAGTAATGCTCTATAGCGTATGAAATGAAGTACTATATGATGATGCAAAATATAAATATGAGATGGGTCATGTGAATCTTATTCAGATGTGATTATTGTCTTAATAATTATAATGTTTAGCTATATTATCTATTATTCTTCGAATTGTATGTCAATTGTTGGATGAGTCTTCTTCTACAGACTCAGTCATTAAACCCTCGTGTTGTATGCTATAATATTTTAACACCACCCAATTGTTTGTGACTGTCAAGTCGTCTGTCATGATATTGACACATACATATATATAATTTGTTATGTGAATTTCAACTCTCTTAATTTGTATTTGAATAAGAATAAATCAGAGGCTGGTAGAATTTGTTCATTCTCCAGGCTTTTCTTTTTTAAATTAAACAATTTTTTAATAAATAAAATAAAATACCTTTGTTTGACCGGCCCTGTCCCATTGTTTAATGGTCATCACGCGGAGAAAATCCGCAATACAGGCTCTAAGCAAGACGAATAATTTGCATTTAATTGAGTAATGGGTACGGGACAAGAAAAAAAAGTAATCCTCGTGCAAGTAACCAAGTTGGGATGGGGATAAGTGGATAACAAATATCTGCAGGAATAATCATATTTTGTTTGTTTGAAGAATCTGTTAAGTACAATTTGAATTTTGTTCATATATTTTGTTGAATTTAATTTTTTATGTTGTGTTTGTATGAATTGTTAAGTTTATATATTTATGTTGTGTATGTATTACTTAGTATGTTTGACTATATATATATATATATAGTGGATGTCTAAATTTTATTAAGAATGTGATTCGAGGTGCGGAGAAGAAATTTTCACGTTTTAATTTGAAGATTTCACTTTTTTAACTTTTGATTTTCGTGAAAATTTATTTTCCCTGCAAATAAGATCCGATAAACGAGGGAGGATAAGAATAGAGACAAAATTATATATACTTTTCGTGTGAGAACGAAGATGAAGATGGTTTTTATATGCGACAACGGAATGACGCTCCTTGACTCAACACATCTTCTTGTAACCGTCGATATTCTAAATGATGCAATATTTAAGATTTTGAACTGTTCAATTAAGCTCTTAACAACCGCAAGAGCTTGACTGCCTAGAGAATGCAACATTATTTGTTTAACAAATGAGTCAACCTCAAGGCAAATTATAGATAGACTTATAATTTGCAACTAGGGCAAGAGATGATGCTATTGAAGTTTTTTTAAGAATCTCCTCTTCACATAGAATTTGTCAAAATATGCTTAATTGTGTGTTTGAGAACCAACATTTGATTTGAAATACTGGATTTGAGATAAATGAAGTGTTTGTGAACTCAAATAATTTGGATTTGGATTTGAGTTGACAGTTCTTACCATGTCATTTAAATTTTTTATTATTTTCCAAACATTATATTTGTATTTGAAATATAATGTTTCAAATCCAAAATTTCAAATAATGAATTTCAAATCAAATCCAAGTTCTCATACACAACCTAAATTTAATAGATCTAATAACAGTGGTCTAAAATGAAAAGGGTGGGAAAGGGAGGGTAGAGTAGCACAGTTGGTTGTGCTGTGCACTTGCAATAATTGCTCCTGAAACGTGCCATGTGGACTTATGAAACTTTCTCCCGCGAACACAATTCCATCCAACTTCCTTCGTCGCGGCAAAAATCCCTCGACGTGGCAAAGCTGTTGGGAAGAATTTTGTCGCGACCAACTTGGGCTTGTCATGACGAGCTGAAGCTGCCGAAAGGAACTCTGTTGCGACAAACTTGAGCTACTGGGAAATACTTTATCGCGATGATCTCGGGCTCGTGGAATGCCTATGTGGACCATCTTGTTGATGTGTATTGATGACGTGTACAAAAACGATGACGTGATATATTGTTATTGACTGAGTGTGTTAAATTAAAAAAAAAATTTGTTAACAAAGCCTAAAATAAGGCACAATCCTAATTAGAGATTAAAAAAAATGTTAGTATAAGGGAGGTCAAACCATTTAATCCTAAAAATTATGAACAATAAATAGGTTAACAATAGTATAAGGGAGTCCTACAACAAGTTTTTTTTTCAATATTCGTTTGACCCCCGAGCCAAAAGACCTCATGAAGTTGTAACTATATGTTGTGATATTAGTGTTTAGTATCATCGAGTCTTCTCAATCCAAAATAAAACTACATGATGTGATGAAATTTTACCTCATGTTCGTAAATTAACATCCAATTTCATCCACAGACGATGTGGGACGTCAACCTGGTCAATATAAAGATTCTTAGAACGACGATAGAATCTGTGATCAATGGGTATAGGAAGCGTTAGAAAGCAAATCTATGCTCCAATCTTGGCCATTTCTCCTTTGCATGCTGAACTTATGGCTTCTAGATCTGTATTATTATTTACTTATTGTGCTAATCTTCAAATTTTCATATCACCATTCACTCTCTTATTATCTATCTTATCAGGGCGTTGTCTAGTTCCAGAGTTGAAGATAAGGAGCATTGGAGTAGTGGCAAGGATGTTTTTGATTTAATATCTAAGGTGAGAATTTTTTATGTAATAAACAAAATTATTTGGATGGAAAATGGACCACTATGATTTAAACTTGTTTCAAAAAGAAATAAACAAAATTATTTGGATGGAAAATGGGAAATTTTCGAAGCTAACATTTATCCCCTTGAGATTTTGTGGTGTGTAATTCACACTTACTTTTTTAACATTGCCAATTTTTCCTATTCGTAGAAATATTTTGACTCAGATTCATAATCTAAAAGCACAAATAGATAAACATGTGTTACATTTATTGGATATAATAGAACACACATTGTTCACAAGAGAACAAGTACATAATCAAGGCAAGCCAGCACAATTTAAAATTGCTTTATGACAACAAACAACATAAACATTGAGACCAATTTCTATTTAATGGTCTCAGAAATGTCAAGACCAAGATCAAGAGGCCAATCCTGGAATTTGCAGTTGACGAAATCATAATGTGCGCCTCTGAGAGCCAACGTCTTGTTGAGCACAGCGTTCCTCACATACGGATAGGTCAATAGGTTAAGGAGCGACACATTCACTGCTTCTATCTCGCAGTGGTAGCATTGCTTTTCAAATTTTTCGTTCGGGTATTTAGCCAATACCTTATCCCTAGCAGCCTTGCATATTTGCACCCAATCTTCCACGAAATCGCTGCAATTGATCATATTCAAATTTGTTACGACAACTGTTAAAAATAACGTATCAAACACATCAAACGTCAAAATATCTGAACATACGTTGTAGTGGTACCATCAGCTGGAATTTTCATTAGACCTTCAATACCACCACACTTGCTGTGACCAATGACCAAAATATTCTCCACCTGCACAATTTATATGTATCTACAAGCTAAAACAAAATGTTTCTGAAAATTAAACATAATTAATTAGAATATTGACGAGAAATTTGTATTTACATGTAGATGTGTAACAGCGTATTCAATGACAGCACCAACTCCTGTATATTTTATCTGCAAATGTTTGAAATTAAACAATTAGAATTTTGATTAGTTCATGACTAGATAGTAAAGTAAGGCAACAAAACAAAATTTTACAAATTTAATTTGTTAACTATATTGTGCACCTTGTCAAAAGGAGGGACAATGTTGGCAATGTTTCTGACCATGAAGTTTTCACCCGGCTTAAAATCCAAGATGTGAGATGGGCTGACGCGAGAGTCCGAACATGCAAATACCAGAAACTGCACATAATTGTATATTTAAATTTATGTTTATAGGTTCTCTAACATTTCACAATGTTCTAAAAGTTGAATTGAATTAGTTTGGAACATTATCAAACATTCCCATTTGCCAAACCAATTTTTGTAACATTTTATTCACAAGTTGCTAGGTTTCATTATTTTTTTTTTCTCATAATTTACTCACTCATAAATAAAATAAATAAATACACTAACTATCAAAAGTACATTAAAAAGAAGTGTGCGTGAGTGTGTGTGATTAAGTTTAGGTACCTTGGGGTGCTGTGCTTGAGCAAGTTCATGAAAGAATTCAGGGTGTTTCCTGTAAAAAGGCAAGCCATCAATCACCAATTAAATATGGCAAATCCAAAAGTAACTCCCCATAAAAAAATAATGTTGTTTCCCACCAATTTAAGCTTTTAGATTACAATCTTTGAAACTAATCACTGATTTGTTTTAAAAAAATATATAATTAAGGTGTAAACCACTTGTTTAACCAGTTCATAATTTAGTCATAGTTAGTCTCATCATAGCTGTGTTTAGTGAGGATGAACTCAAGATCTCTTCCCACAATTTCATTTTACATTACAAACTGAGCCACAATCTATCGATGAAACCGGTCACTGATTTGTTTTCACGTTTATCTCTCTTGGAATCAACATATAATTAAGTATGTTCCAAACCTTTGAAAATGCACATATAATCAATGTAATATATTTGTAACCACAATATAAATATAATAGGTACATAATTATCTAAATAAGAGAAATGAAAAAAAAAAGAGGGTAAAAAAAAGTAGAGTAGGTACTCGAAGTATTGAGTCTTGAAGGTCCAGAAGCCGCGTCTGATCCTCTCCACTGCATCGAAGTCTTTGGCAGCTACCGCCAACTCCGCCGCCAACTTCTTGATCTTCACGGCGGCGTCGCTTCGGAAGTCACCATTTTCACTGATCATATATATATATACACAAACCAATTCAAAACTTGGACATAACTGAGAGCTAAGCAACCATTATCAATAATTAATCAATACCTGATAACGATCTTGGACAGTTCAGCAATGGCTTCCTCGTACGACACTGATTCCTTAGTAATGTCGCCCATGTCTCCAACAATTCTTCTTGTTAGCTGTAAATAAGGTACTATACATGGTGAATATCAAGTAGAGTTTTTTTTTTCCGCATGTTTTGTGGTAGAAAAGCTAGAGCTGAAAATTCAAATTTTTGGGTCGGGTTCGGGTTGGAGAAGTCTAACCCAATTCCGTTCTCAAATAATTCAAGTCTATTTCGGGCCAGATTTTAATTTTAAGCATACAATTTGTTGAATCGTACAAATTTGTCTAATCCACCCATAAAGGTTGTTACGAGAGATTCTTTAAAATAGTAAACTACAAGAAAACAAAATAAAAATAAATTACTATATGAAAATTTTTAAATCACTGAAACCAACTTCATAAATAAACTTGCTTAAAAAAACACAAACACAAATGAAAAATGTACTTTTGATTGGTACTTGCTAGAGAAAACTATCGGCACTTAATTATGTTTCTAAAAAAAACATAATTACAATGTATGAATAATTAGTGAAAGAGCACACAAATGAATGTACCTTTAGTACGAAAACGAGACGAGCTGTAAAGACAAAGATGATATGCTAATTAATTGGTGTGAAGAAATATTGAAAACTGGCACTCCATTTATAGAGTTCCGAGACCTCTTGGCCATGGTCCACATTTTTTGTAATTTAGTAAACAGAGATAATAAAAACGTGTTGCAATTACCAAAATATATATACACTTCAAAAAAATGTTGGGAAAAACCGAAGTGAATTAATCGAATTTTGCAACGTACGTAGGTGGTCCATTATTGTAAAAATATCTATTTATAGGAATCATGTCTTTACTTGTTGGAGTTATTTGGCCTTGTCCGATGCTCTTTGCTGCAATTTTTGTTTCTTACAATTTTTCAGAACATTTAAAAAATGTGCAAACTTGCCAATCATTGTTCATGATATTTAATAAAAAATTTGTTTTATTTTACTTGCAGAAAAAGATGGGACTAATGTTTGTTATGAGTAGTTACAATTATGCATCTAAAAGAATGTATTAGGTGAGTTATATAGATTATAGATATCACTTGTATGTTTTGACAGTAGAATGAGTGGGTTTTCAATATAATTTTTTTTTGTTTGAAATAGCACCTCATAGCAAACACATTAAGGAATTGGATCCTTCATCAATGAGAATTATGAGATTATCTTTTTGCCGAGGAGAGATATTTATTCTTGTAATCAAGATGATAACGTCGTAGCGCGTGATGACACTACAAAAAAGTTGCAAACTGTGAGGAAACATTTTTTCGTCACAAATTATGACAGAAGTCACATTTGTGACGAAAATTTCCGTCACATGCCAGAGTCTAACAATGGAAAAGATTGAAGATTGTGGTTGGTCCCTCTGTTAAGGGTCGGATTATGGGTTTTCTGTTTTCCTTAATTTTTTGTTCAATCATAAAATGAAATGTGTCCCTTTTATTTTTTTAATTAGGAGTGTGAGTCTCAATTAGAAAAGAAAAAAATTATCAGTTGAGCTACACAATAAGAGTAGATCTCCCCTTTAAAGAACTCAGTTTGAGTTCCTTTATTGTGGATGCTCTTGATTTCCCAAGAAGCCATTTGCGCCGGGCATCGGGTGAGCTTTGAATCCCATGCCCTTCGAGCATCGCCGGTCCCATATGAGCGCCTACTCTTTCGACTAGCGCCCTTGTGTCTTGTTAAGAAGAATAGCTTTGAGTAGTCCCAATGAGGATGAAAGTCATTAAGTATTCCAATGAGAGGTGATCCTTGAATTATCCCAATTATGTAATGTAACATTACTCTTAGATTTTTTTTTATCAGCAAAAAAGTACCCATGTATTGATAAAAATCCCGAGAAGAGATCACGGTACATACACCCGAGAATGCGAAACAAAAGAACAATACATCCATAAAGGAAAATAAAAAAACCAAATTACAAAAGAGAAACAGCCAAGCTTGACATGATGAATTACATTTGGATTCATATTCATAATCTAAAAATCACAAATTAGATTAACATGTATTACATTTATTGGATATAATAGAACACACATTGTTCACAAGAGAACAAGTACATAAACAAGGCAAGCCAGCACAATTTAAAAGCTTTATGACAACAAACAACATAAACACAAAGGATCAGCATCAACCATATATAAAGATTTAGACCAATTTCTAATTAATGGTCTCAGAAATGTCAAGACCAACATCAAGAGTCCAATTCTGGAATTTGCAGTGGACGAAATCATAATGTGCGCCTCTGAGAGTCAACGTCTTGTTGAGCACAGCGTTCCTCACAAACGGATAGGTCAATAGGTTACCGAGCGACACATTCACAGCTTCCTTCTCGCAATGGTAGCATTGCTTTTCGAATTTTTCGTTCGGGTGTTCAGCCAATACCTTATCCTTAGCGGCCTTGCATATCAGCATCCAATCTTCCACGAAATCGCTGCAATTAATCATATTCAAATTTGATAAAATAATCGTTAAAATAAATGTATCAGTCACATCATACGTCACAATATTTGAACATACCTAGTAGTGGTACCATCAGCTGGGATTTTCATGAGACCTTCAATACCACCACATTTGCTGTGACCAATGACCAAAATATTCTCCACCTGCACCATTTATATGTGCAAGATCAGCTATAAATCTACAAGCTAAAACAAAATGTTTGTGAAAATTAAACATGACTAAGATTGATGAGAAATTTGTATATACATGTAGATGTGTCACAGCGTATTCAATGACAGCACCAACTCCTGCATATTTTATCTGCAAAAATGTTTGAAAACAATTAGAATTTCGATTAGTTCATGACTAGGTAGATAAATAAGGTAAAAAATAGGAAAATTTGTACAAATTTGTTGGCTATATTGTGAACCTGGTCATAAGGAGGGACAATGTTGGCAATGTTCCGGACCATGAAATTTTCACCCGGCTTCATATTTAAGACGTGGCATGGGCTGACGCGAGAGTCCGAACAAGCGAATACCAGAAACTGCATATATACATTTTTTAGGTTCGTTAACATTTTGCAATGTTTTGAAAAATTGAATTGAAAGTTTGTAACATTATCAAATATCCCCATTTTCCAAATCAATCTAACCCATTTTTGTGTGAGTTAAGATTTAGTTTAGGTACTACCTTGGGGTGCTGTGCTTGAGCAAGTTCATCAAAAAATTCAGGGTGTTTCCTGTAAAAAAAAAAAAAGGCAAGCCATCAATCACCAATCAAATATGGCAAAATCCAAAAGTAACTCCCCATAAAAAAAATATTGTTGTTTTCCACTAATTAAAACCTTTTTTTTTTCATTAGAATCTTTGAAATCAGTCACTGATTTGTTTTCACTTTTATTGGAGTCAACATCTAAGTAATTATATAAATAAATAATTTTTTTTCGAATTTTCAGATTCGAGTCTCGTTATTTTTTTTACGCTTGTTAATAAAAAAACAAAAGTAGAGTACGTACTCGAAGTATCGAGTCTTGAAGGTGCAGAAGCCGCGTCTGATCCTCTCCTCCGCGTCGAAGTCTTTGGCAGCTGCCGCCTCCAGCTCCGCCGCCAACTGCTTGATCTTCACGGCGGCGACGCTTCGGAAGTCACGATCCTCACTGATGATATATATATACACAAACAACTCAAAAATTTGAAATAAATGGGACCATATATGCTCCAACTGAGAGCTGAGCAACCAATATTATCAGTACCTGATAACGATCTTGGATAGCTCAGCAATGGCTTCCTCGTACGACACTGAATCCTTAGTAATGGCGGCCATGTCTCCAAAACTTCTTCTTCTTGTTAGCTGTAAATAAGGTAGTGAATATCAAGTAGAGTTTTTTTCGCACATGTTTTGCTGTAGTAAACTAGAGCTGGCAAATCAGATTTCGGGTCGGGTTCATATTAGAGAAGCCCAACCCGATTCCGATCTGATAATAATTTAAGTTTCGGGTCGGTTTTAGGTCGAGTTTTAGTTTTAAGCCCACAATGTATCGATTCGGGCAAATTTGTACAATCCGACCAGTCAACTATAAGAAAACAACAAAAATGAAGTACTACTATATGGAAAATTTTAAATCTCTGAAACCAACTTCATAAATAAATAAAGTTACTTATAAAAAACACAACTCAAATGAAAAAAGTACTTTTGATTGGTACTTGCTAGAGTAAACTATTGACACTTAATTATTTTTCTAAAAAAAACAAAATGATAATGTATGAACAATTAGAGAAAGAGTACACTAATGAATGTACCTTAAGTACGATTTGTTAACTCTACTAGAAAACGAGCTGTAAAGACAAAGATGATATGCTAATTAAGAGCACTAAAATGCTTAGCAAATTAAGGTGTGAAGAGATAATGAAAACTGGTGGTCCATTTATAGAGTTTTGAGACCTCTTGGTTATGGTCCACATTTGTAGTAATTTAGTAAACAAAGATAATAAAAACGTGTTACAATTACCAAAATATAGTAATTTAATTAGTAAACGGTCCATTATTTTAAATTTCTATTTATAGGAATCATGACTTTACTTGCTGGAGTGGTTTGGCACTTTGGCCTTGTACGGTGCTCTTTGCTGTAATTTTTGCTTCTTAAATAAAAAGCTGAACAGTTTTTAATTTGATTTAATAAAAAGTGCAAACTTGCCGATAATTGTTCATGATATTTTAAATAATTTTTTTGTTTTTATTTTACTTACAGAAAAAGACGGGACTAATAATGTTTGTTAGGAGTAGTTATAATTATGCATCTAAAGGAATGTATTAGGTGAGTTATATAAATATCACATGTATGCTTTGACAGTAGAATGAGTGAGTTTTTAATTTATTTACTTTTTGTTTGAAATAGCACCTCAAAGCAAACACACTGAACGATTGGATCTTCTTAAGTATGCACGAGTGGAACACACCGTTAACCGGAGAGACTCACATGCAATTCAAGAAACTACGTCAAATTTGAGAGTAATAATCTATTTTAATATCTTTTTAACAACATGATATGGAGGATTTTAAAAGAGTTATAGGAAGTGTAGCTTTCAATGAAAATTATGAGATCCTACCCTTACCAAGGATAATTATTTATTTTTATAATCAAAATGGTGACGTGCCAACGCGTGATGGGTCTTTAATAAATTTGGGTCCATTGCTGCATAACCAACTTGGGATTCTCAAGTTCTTTTAGACACCTTCTAAAAGATAGTTTGGGCCTTCAACGAGTTAACACATTTTGCTTAAGGCTTTCTAGTGTTAGTTTAAGAAGAGTCAGTGTCGGTCGTTCAAATTGAAGACTTGACTTCTTTTATATTTAAAAAATGTGTTGGATTGCCACTTCGACGTTAGATAATATTGATCTTTCGTTGGGTCGAATGACTTATAATATTTTGGGAGCATTATAGTTTTTTTTACAATAATCTGATTCAATCCTATCGCTACTCACCCCTTGAAATTTATGGTTTTCTTGAGTTCTCTAATCTCAAAAGTTAAAAACTCAATCCATTTTATTTTGTTATCAATGTCTGCTTCCATACTCTCACATTTTAAGCTACTGTGGATCCAAATTCCAATGAAACAATAGTCTCTTCTTATCTAAAACAATAGTCTCTCTTCTTATCCACAACAATAGTCTCCAAGTTGAGGATCGAAAGGAAACACAATCTCAAAATTGAAATTCGAGAGATCTTTAGCTTTGAGATTTGCAATTTCTATAGTAAAAAAACGTGTAAATAATTTAGAATTAAAAAAGATGATCCTATACAATGAACCAAGCAAGAAGCAACCCAATTTGTCTGATTCGATGAAGAAAACAACAAACCAGACATTATTTTATTATGCAAATTGTAGTTTACGAGAGAAGAGAACATGTACATAAGTACAGATCCAGAAACATAGGAAATTAACATTAGAAAATAACTATAGTACACGATTTGCATGGTCACATTCACGCACACTGAGAAGCTGAGAGACTGAAACCGAGATCCCATACTTCGAAAGTACCTTTCACGAAATCGTAGTGTGCGCCTTTCAATGCCAAGCTTTTCTTCACCACGGCCTCTCTCACGTATGGATATGTCAACAGGTTTGCCACCGACACATTCACAGCCTCCTGAAGTACATTACATATACACGAACAATAACGACCAAGTCATTTCTCAAACAATACGTGCATATTGTTCGAAGAACATGTAAATGAACAAGATAAAGTTCAAATCGGTAAAAAGAGTTAATGGAAATAATCATAAAACCGAAAGTACATGCTTTTGTCGGTAAGTAAATTTCCAAATAGTACTGTCGGTTGCAACTTGTAATTAGTTTGAGGAAAATAGTTGATTTCTATACTGATAGTGAGCTATTGAGACTTATGGATGGCATGTGGTTGACTCTCAAATACTGTGAGCCATGTAGCTGGTTAATTAGTAACCAGCATCATAGCAGCCTCGGTAACATAGATATTGAGATTGCAGAAGTGGAAAAAACTAAAAAAGTGTCTTAACTCGTAAGTTCATATATCTAAGCCTCGCATACCATGCGTGTTTATATTATATTATATTAGTTTCTTTAGACAGCCATCTTAATTGTGTTTAAGCAAAGATAGGTAATATAATAAGTTACCTTCTCGCAATTGTGACACTGCTCCTCGAAACTTAAAGTGCTCAATTCAGATTTCACCTTGTTCTTCGCGGTTGAGCAGATCTTGACCCAATGCTCGATGAAATCGCTGAAAGTTTGATGCACAAAGGAAGGAACATTAGGAGATGCATAAAGTAGAAAGTACTATAATACAGCAAATAGCTACTTCATAATGAAATGTTTGCATTTCCTTATGCACTATACTAAATATTGAAATTAAAGTTTCACAGAGAAGTCTGCTAAACCCAAAACTTTACTGTGAACAAATATGTTTCAATTTCCAATGTCCCTTAAAAAATTGCCAAGATGCACCATTATCAACCATTAGAACTTGCTTTGACATGTCAAGTCACAGTCATTAACTTAATTAAGGGAAGCGATCATAGGTTATTCTAATACAAATGACATTATGACACAAAGAACATATGTAAACCACTTACGTCTTAATTTGCTAAAACAGTCAGTTTGATAATATGAGCAAAAAGGAAAAGATATCTTTTCTGTGGAAAAAGTAGTATAGTATATTGATATGTGGTATAGGAAATTGTAGTCACAGTTTCATTATCTTTTGAATGCCTCCAAGAATATGGTACCCACCACAGAGTAAAGAACACGGCCCTATTGTACCTATACATTAATGGGTGCTAGATAAGAAAGTGATTTGAGACACTTGTCGATGCACTATTGGAAGTAGAAAATGTAATCCCTTCATATTGGTGGAACTAGACTCAAGAAGATCTGAGAAGCCAATATACAAAATGGATGTGTTTATCACTCCACCTTTCTTAATTCCAGTATATACTTTAGATAATCATCCGAGATAGTTAAGGCATAGAGTGTTTAAGTTGTGCTTTGCGTAACTGTGATAAAAAGGGTTACCTAGCAGTGGTCCCGTCATCCGGGATAGACATGAGCCCCTTTATACCTCCACAGCAACTGTGACCAATAACAACAATATTCTCCACCTGCACAAACTTTCTCTCTTAAAATCCAATTCAAAGAAGGAAAAAAGCACACAAGAATAAAGAGAATGATTGGTCTTTGAAGACAAGTGATCGACTTTCAATTATAAATATGATGATGTGGGTTCAGGACAACCCTTCCATTATGGTGCATCCGTTATTGTTTTTGTTTTGTTAACCAATTGGTATATGCTCAGTATTATACTCATGACATCTCTATTCCTAATGAAGCTAATGTATCGATCAGTGATGTGAACCACAAGAAATTACTTTTGTGGTTTCAACATCAGACACAACTCATTTAGAGGTGTATGCTTTCTTTTTTCAGTATTTGCAAATCAAAAGGTTCTTCCCAAAAACAGAAGAGAGAGAGATTCAGAGAGTTGAAGGGCAACTTGGCTGGGTCATGTGGGCATTTGATATTGAATTAGAACCCAAATTAGAATGGATGAGGATAGTGTGGGGCATGCTAAATGACTAGACATTTTCATGTTACCCCCACTACTCTCCTTCGAATAAGATAATGCGAAGCTACCAGTACCATTACTAATGAAGTGATGTGAAAAAATAAAGTCAACTGTTTAAAAAGAATGGCTATTATATTCACCTTTAGATGGACAACTGCATATTCAATGGCTGCCCCCACGCCAGAATACTTTGTCTGCACCAACCACAATACCACCCAAGTGAAAATAAGATTAACAGAGTGTCAACAAACAGAGACAAATAAGCTTCTGAAAAGTAAATTTCCAACAAGGTCTGTAACAATAGCACATCATGGGTGATATAATTTGAAATCACATTTTATCCAAGTAGCTCTTCCTAATTCACAAGTGTAGTGATTCATGCGAATGAGAAATGAGAAAAACTACAATTTTTAACCCTTTGATTCATTAACCAGCAGGTGCAGTAATGAGCTAATACCTACTACACATATGAAGAGGAATACTTTCATTTTTAATGATAGGCACATGTGCACTATACATAATAATTCATTACCACACCTGATCAAATGGTGGGACCATGTTGGCGATGTTCCTGACCACAAAGGCCTCCCCTGGTTGAAAATTCAAGATGTGGGAGGGGCAAACTCGAGAGTCTGAGCATGCAAATACCATAAACTGAAACATATAAAATTATGTTAGTACCATTCAAATTATGAGTCACAATGATAATTCTTGAATATAAATTACTAATACGACACACAGCAAAAAGAGACAACTGATAATTTCACTGAAACAAAGAAGCATTTTGGAGGTAACAGAACCTTGTGTTGGGACACAACAAAACCTAACCATTTTCTTATTCATTACATCCACAACCATTGGACTCCAAACAATTCAGTAGATCCACCTTTACACATAAGTTTCCTTTTTATCAAATGGCATAAAAGGTAATAATAAAATATAAAACAGCTTCAGTCAACCCTGTTATCTACAAACACTAGCTTTTTCAAAGCTTTATCCAATCAAGGGGACCCTGGGTTGCTCCTGGTTGGATCATCAATTATGGTTGTTGGTTGACACATTTTCCCAGTAAATAGTGCCTTTTTCCACTTTTTTTAAATGAATAAAAAAACTAATAATTAATGATCACCATTAAAAACCCAACAAGGAATAGAGAAAAGAGAGCATGACACAATTAAAACCATTAGATTGCCACTACTGAAATGAAACTGGAAGTGAACACTGACCTTGGGGCTCTGCCCTGTTTTAAGAGGTTCATAAATATCAGGATTCTTCCTGAAGAAAGGCAAGCAAGTAAGCAACAGTCAGTACTGAATCCAGGCCAATTTTCAGATCATAAATTTTTCCTAGTTTCAAAAGCTTAATTAAGAAACAAGAATCTTTCATTTTTGAAAAAAGAAATCATTAAATTAAATGGTCCACTTGCTCCACACTCTAAATGGTACCTCATAGGAGATAACCATATCACAATTCATAGCTTATCAATTATCACCCACTTTGGTTTTCTCAACAGCTCCTATATATTCCTCTGATAACCAGCTGGTATTTATAATTATAAGCACAGAAATAGATAATCCAACCATAAATTAAAAGGGTATCTGACTATTAGTTGATGAAAAAATTAATTTTATTGCATATGATAATTAAAGCAAAAAGCATATTCCAGAGAAGGTTCAAAGACAAAAAACAGTACTCATATTTCTCCGTCTTGAAGTAGTGGAACCCTGATTTCAAACGCTCCACCGGATCGAATCCTTTCTCGGCCGCCTTTTCCAGCTCCGCCGTCAGCTCCTGGATCTTCGCGGCGGCGATGTCACCGAGATCACATTTCTCGCTGAGAAAGAAGAAAAAAACTCCAGATAAGCAGTCAGGTTGAGGTGGGACCCGATAAGTAATGAAAAACGCGCTTTGGACTCCTCGATTCACTCTTGTCATTTTCCCGATAAATTTACGGGCTGTTTGGGTGAGAATTAAGAAACGAATCGAACCAGAAAGAAAATTTGAGTTCACAATTCTATTACGTTACCTGACGAGCTTCGACAATCCATCAACGGCTTGCTGGTAAGACTCTGTCGCCATATTTTCCTTCAACTGCGATCATCAGCGACCTCAATTAATTACAGAGTACAGAATCATTGAATTGACTTGGATATTGATTCCAATTAAAGGTCCAATTTCGCAAGATTCGAAAAAACAACGTAAACAACACGATCGCGATTCACGAACAGTAGTCGTCCAAAATCCGCAAATCAACCCTCACATACGTAACGGTTGAATCGAGATTCATTAAAAATGTTTAGATATTGCAATTCGGAAACGAGTGAGCTGTTGAGAAATCCAAATCCGATCAACACTGGTTGATAAAAATAAAGATCAACGAATTCGTATGATGAACAGAAATGAAAAAATAAAATAAAAAATAGAGTATTGAATCGCGAACTGTTTGGGGACAGAGAAAAAGGAAGGATCGTACGGACCTTTTTGGGTGTAAGATTCTGGTGAGAGATGATCGGGAAGAGATCGAGACGAGGGAAAGGAAGTAGACCAGCTAATCACTTCCGTTTAGAGAGGCTCACTTTCACATGTCACTCTTTGCCACTATTTATCATGGAATGGAGTGTAGTGATTTTGAATTTTTTATATAAAAAAAAAAATAAACAGTTTAGAATTGCAAGAGAATGGTTGGTAACTTGTTATTGTTATGTTGTCAGTATGTTAAAATGAGTTACATCTTGTTGTTATTATTATTACTACTACAAGGTAAGAATAAGTTAGTAAAAGTTGAATTTTAGATTTATACTCTTTTGTGTTTTTGTGTCACATCTTACATGGATGCTAACTAATTTATTTTAAAGATATTAATAAAATTTGTGCATAAATAATCTTATTGGAAGGCCTAATTTCGTATCTTCCTTCGCACATGTCCACGCGCAATAATGAGATCTTATCATAAAGTTTGCAAGGCCTAGAATTGGTTCTAAAGAATCCAAATAGTGAGTGTGGGTCTTTGAGTTGGAGGTGAGTCCATTGGCTGACTTGGACCAAATCGCTGGGTAGACTCAATGACTTGATTAAGGTATTCGTGAAGAGAATCTGGTGCGCACGTGTGCTCGTGAGTAATTCGCAATCGCACATAACACAATGATAAAAATGATGAATACTGGTACTTGATTATATGAGGGTGAGTTTGGATGAGTTTAGGCTCTAGCCGAGTTGGCTTGAGTCTACCCTGACCCAGCGACTAGCCCAATTCAACCGAGTCGACTCAATGACTAGGAACTTGAGTAACTTGTCAGGTCTTGACACATGGCATACAACAAATTACAGTGATGTGACAGTAGAATGATGAGGAGATAAGTGATGTGACATGCTGACTTGACATCTAAAAGGTTCTTCGAGGTGCTGCGTTACAATACGTGGTGAGAGTCCAAGAATATGTGGCTCACACGCCTCGTGTCGGGGAGCGTATGTTGCTTTCCAGGTTTGTCTTTTGTCGTTTTTATGTTGTTTTTTTTATAAAAAAAATTAGTCTTTTTGAGGTTGTTTGTTGTCTGATTAGACTCCCACGAGGATCATTCTTCTTAAAACGAACTCTTTGACGTGGTAAACATCTTAAGCTTTTTGAGAAACTTAATTTTATTCCCCCTTTGATTTGTGTCTTCTTTGAAACACCTAAACCATGATTTTTGTCCCCGAATTTGTTCCAGTTTTAGGCGACCTTTGTGCACACAAGTTGGTTATGCGGTGGATAATTTATTTATGAAATCTCACGTATCATCAATAGTTAATATTAATTTCTAGTCAATTGTATTTTATGAGATGCTCAAATATAGAATAGTTTAATATCATTCGTAAAGGACGTTTCAAGTAAGAGAAAAGAAAAATCTCAACCATGATTTATAGGCTGAAACTCTCATCTAATTAATTGTCAATGAGATAATGACACATTATCAATTAGCACTCATACCCATCCAATAAATTTATGGGCGCGGAGTGTCTCCCGAATCTCTTTAAATAAATTATGTTTGAGATTTGGGCACTTTTCATATAGCATATATTTTACTGCAATTTGAATTTTTTTATAAGATGAGTTATAGAACATAGGAATCTCCAGCCACGAATGGTGTGAGAGGGCAACATGATTAGAAATCAAGGCAGAAACAAGATTATAAAACTCGTCTCGCTTCCATTCCCAATTGACTCTCTTTTTTCTTCTTTTTTCTTGGAACCATCCCTAATTGGCTAATTGACTCTTTTGTAGTCTTGTGAACTACACTTTAAATTGTGAAATTAAAATGGAATATGCTAGATGTGCTAAATTTTGTACAAAATTTGGTGTATAGAGTGACGTGTCAGCCTACGTGACACATCTATTTTTCATGCTTTGTGGTTTAAAATTAAGTTTAAACGAATAAAAACCTGACATATATGATACCACCACCCTCCCATAAATTTCTTGCACGAAGCGCCCGGTTTATAAAACACGATGTACACGTGGCGTATTGTAATTCGATCAACTCATCAATGAATTAATTAATGTGTCATTCCTCATTATTTGACACATCACTTTGTACATATAGCATTAGTCAATTAAAATATACTTATTTAGGAGCCTAAATGAATAAATAAAAGGTCAATTATGACAAGTGAAAGGAACAATGTAACGCGTTTACTGTGTATTTGGGTTCGGCCGAAAACCGGAAAATCTTGACAGAGTAATGATCCGATGTGGTCTGGTGTACGTTCGGTATCATTACTTTACCGAGAGAAGGAGAGAAATTTGTCAGCGCATTTGTTTTGATTAGAGTTTTAACGGTGTGATTATGGTTTTGAAAAGGGTAGAAAAATAAAAAGGAATAATATATGTAAAGAGACAGAGGCAATTATAGCAAATGGCGAAAAAATCGTGACTTCCGGCGGTTTCGGGGGGTTAAGTCAACTTAGGCGACGTGTGATGATGCCACGTGGTAGATGCCATGTGGAGAAGGTCAGGACAAAAGTCTGATTCTTTGAATTGTTGACTCTCGTTTCTAATAATAGAAGTACCATATATTTTTCTAAAAAAATTAAATAGGAAAATCATGAAAACAATTTTATTAATTTATAATTATATCATCTAATTAAGTGCGGTTGAAGGTTGCATGTCTTCTAATACTAGGAAATTTAGTTTTATCTTCTTTTTGGGTAAATTGTTTTTTTTACTATTCAATGAGTTAAGTTTTAGATTATTGCATGTAAAATGCTTTTGAGGAGGATAATGGTTTGTTTTACCATTTTAATGATGCAGTTAAGATTTTAATCATCTATATGATAGTTGGCCGTTGAGGCGAATCATGTTACTCATATTAAGATATTTGATTTTATGTCAGATTTGTTTCTAATTTGTTATGTAATCCAACATCGATTTTAATAAATTTGAAAAAGAAAATTACAAACTGATGATTTAGACTTAAACGTAACAATTTGCATTTTATATATTTAGTTACACAAAATGGATTGATAGTTTTTTAGATGAGCCAAACTCATATAAATTCGTAAATTTTACGCGTAGCAAAATATATTTGAATTCTGTATTTATTTTTTTGTCGAGTTTGAATTAAATATTTTCCAAATTAACTCATTCTCTTTTACCCAAATTTCAACAAATAGTGAGCAAAACATGGTCACAAGATGAGGTAAACTTTGAGGTTTGGTGCAAATTTTCAAATGACCCCTGGAATTTTTTGAGTCCCTGCTTTGCTTAACGGTAAGCGAAGAATGAATTGGGCAAACACGACGTGTTATGTCTATTCTCCATACATACTCATTTTATTTCCCAAAAAGAAGTCAGTAAAATATTGGAATAAGAGCGTTTCAAAACCAAAAAAAATAAATGCATTGACAAAGCAATGAAAAGTGGTGCGTCGGTGGCTTGGCATGCGACTTCAATTAAATGGGTCGCTAATCTACGTATTCAATAATCTGTGTACCCACTAATGGAAAAAAGTAATTTAACTTTTCTTAATCTTTTAGCGTCCGTGCCAATGTGGTTACTAAATTTAGGAATTTAATTTATTTAATTTTTGTGGAGATGAGTCATGAGTGGGCCCGTAAATAATAAATACAGTAGTATAGTAGAATTTGGATTATCCTAATCCACACGGTACTGCTGGCGTGGGCCAGCCAGCGAGCCCAGAAGCTGACGACCCTTGGTTTGGTCTGTGGGCTTAACAGATTGGCGCAAATACCAATTTATTATTTTTATGTTTGGAGATTGTATTGTGTGCCCTTCAAAGTTGACTATTTTATTTAATAGGTCAAGTATTTATTTGAGGTCGGAGACTCCAAATGTTACTTTCTTGATTTGCCACAATTTTCATTTTCTGCACCATGTGGTTTTGTTGGAGTCAGTAGTTGAAATTTTGGAGTAGACACATGAATTTGAATTTGCTAATTAAAGTATTTTGAATCGATTTGAAATGAATTTAAATTGTAACAAATTGTTAGAGAACAATTCAGCTGAAAGGTTAAGCTTGTAGTTGAAGTTCTCATTTATTCTTTTAATATTATATTCTAACACAGATCACTGAATTACATACAGATTATTTAACTTTTAGTGTTCAATAGAAAAATTGTCTAATATATATATTTTCGATCCAAAATGTATCGAAATTTGCAGCGTGACCAAATTGCGATCCAAAATGACTAATTAACAAGTATGTAAATCATTAAAATGATTCTTTGATTATAAGGGAATAGTTTCTTCCTTTATTGATTGAGTAAACCATTAAATAATTGGAAAAAAATGGAAATTATATGCTATTTCAGTACCTCTTCATTCTTTTAAATTACTACAATTTTACTAACACTTTATTTATTCTACTCAAAATCAAATGTAGATAAAACGAAACTAAAGTACTTTAGGCCAGCTCCTCTTGAAGTCAAACACACAAATGGTTTCATAAATATAAAATATTTTTAGTTTAAAAAAGACCCCTTGCAGCAACAATTGAGCCAAATATGTTCATCTAAAGCAAAATGTGTCTCTGCAATTATTTTATAATACCAAAAAAAAATCTCTTAAAGAGTTGAAATTTGTATGTTTTAGGGCATTTTGTGTTGAGCAAGCGAACTAGCATGTGTACCCAAAATGCAAGTCTTTGTCAAAGTTTGATACTATATTGCATGACTTGTTCAACTATATGTTAAAAGCTGAAAGTGATTGTAATCTTGTTTTTTCAAGTCCAATATTGTACCATTTAAACAAAACCAACTAAGAATTAAAGTTGATGTTGAAGCAGTAACTATAATGTAATTAAATCCTATACAGTAGTTGATATGATCATATGACAAAATTGAAAATGAAAAGTAGAATTATTAAGGTAGCTATCAAAGAAAACCCAAATAATAGAAGCAAGTGGAAGATGATGTGGTAGAGTAGACACAACATTGAATATAGAAAGAATCATATTGGAATTGGACCGCCAACGAGAGGACCTCAAATTAATATTGACCTCACATATATATTATGTGTTACATTGAAGAGAGAGAATTTGTATGCATATAATGTAGAGGGCAGAGTGCAGGAGCTATAAATGAGATTATCGGTGCAAAATAGACGTTTCTCAATATCTGACCCAGTCGTGTGTGTGTGTGTTGGAGATGAAACACAATGAAGCGGCTACATATTTGGATAGGAACTAATGAGGATCATGAAACAAGGGCCATAGATGTACGTGCGTATTCGGATAAACAAAATACATATCCTTTATGATGTACTTTTCCCACACTAAAAACCATGTTTCTTCGTGAGTCAAAACACTAATTTTTAAGTACACAAAAACACAATAACTTAATTGAAATAGCTAAATGTGACAGTAAAAATATTCTACATGGAATCAGAACGCAACAGACATAATGTATAGAATGATAATAGAAAAATCTCCGTATAAGAAGAGATATTTATGCACATAATTATAATCAGTAATGCGACCGTGCGTGATTGGTTGGTGGAAATGTGAAATCTACCGTAGGACACATTGTGAACTTAGACCCTAACACATCGCACACACCATCTGCTGGCAGCAAGTTAGATTTAGAATCATGTGTGCCCTTCAAACATCGCAGGCATCATGAGAACTCCTAAAGACACGTACCACTTTGGGCAGTGTTTCTAGGGTCCTAATTGGAAGAGAGATCTTGAATATGTCCCGTTGATATAAGTGGGAGGCTTGGGAGGTAAGTGAGATTAAGAGACTGAGCCTTTTGAAAAGGTTCGTGGCTCCTTCTTAGATCTAGATTATGAGATCTTCTTGGGTGTCCCTAAATCCTAACCAGAACACAACCCCAATAATGTTGAATCTAAACAAGTCAAGCTTTGCCTAGTTAAACTATAAGATCTGTATGGGCTTACAAGGACTTGGGCTGAAGTTATGGTATAGGAGTAACTGGAGTTGGGTCAGTCTGAGCCCAGCAACTCAAAATACACCCAAAAGCATACATGGAGGAGCCCACACCACACTTCACTTCGTCCTCTACTGCGCAACCAAATTGTCCATCATCTCCGAGCGGTGCACTGAATCGAACCAGGTTCCTTTCTTCGTCCTCAACTTCTGCAAATTTTTGTTTCGTTTAGAGTCGAACCTGCACATCTCTTTTACAGATTAAATTAAACGTCAAGTTTTATTTTGTTTCATATACGATTGTTTATGCTTCTGATTTTCAAAAACACGTCAAAAATTTGAAACCTAGTTCGAGCTTGCTAGTACTTTCCGGATGAATTCTTAATTAGTTTGCGGTTTGGATTAATTTTTTGTTTGAAAACGGTTCATTCGCTTTTTTATTCGTTGATGTGCTTAGAAACAAATCATGACAAGTAGCGTATGTTTCCATATTTGAAATGAAAACTTTCATCACTGCTTTGGCATTTTTTTTATCTTTTAGTTTTGATGAATTGAAGCAGGAGTCAGATTATTTTTGTTTCTCTGTTTACTAAAATTATAGGGAATGTTAACTTCCTGGAAATTATGGAAAATTATACTATTGCAGTTACATTGAAATATTCAAATTGGAATAGTGTTAGCGATATTTTGAATATAGCTGGCAATTAGGTCATTACACACCTGGCCTGACACAATTTATGCCGGTTTGGGACCAACATATTTATACTCTTGTTTGTGTTGGAGAACCTAACACGTTTAATAATTGTGTTGTGTTCACGTCGGACTTCTGAAACACACATGACACGTTTACACGATTAAGGTTAAAAATAGTAATTTGATACAATTAAACCATGATCACTTAATCTCTTCTCTTGTATGCCCCTCCTCTCTACTTTGCTCTCATTTCATCTTCTTTTTCTAACTTATAACTAGACACGTTTCATCCAAATTCAATGTGCTAAACGGAAGAGAGTGGAAGAAGAGAATAGGAGCAGCATTAACTACAACTCACCTTATTTCTCGTTTGAGACAAAGGCAACACGCTACCATGATTATTAAACATTTCATGTTCGATATTTAGACACAATTATTGAATGCGTCGTGTTTGTGTTGGCGGATATATCGCATATTCAACCTTCAATACATCACAAACACAACACGTCAACAAGAATCGTCAACTCTAGTTTTTAACTTTATTTACTTTATGGTTTCCTGCCGTAAGTTAGATTGTAAGAGATTATAATGAATTATTAGAAGGAACCAACTTGCTTGCTTCATTGTTCAAGGATGTAAATGGAACTATCTCTTATCTGGAATAATTCAGGTTAAAATTTGTGGAACGGCAGTTAAGTTGTATAATGTGTGTCCTCGTTCAAAGTAAGAATGTCCACTGTGTGTCACGTTGTACTGAAAAAGTATCATTTGGAAGTGAGACCTTTTACATTTATAATACAGTTTCTATAATACCATACTTGTTTACATTACAGTTTGAGGGTCAGTAGTAAGAAGAACCTGTGTTCGCACCTTGTTCAGTGGATTCAATCCAATATGACAGTTGGTGACTGTGGGCATATGACTGTTCACACTGTTACTCGGTCTTCTCCTTCTCCTGTAATCTCTTTCACAGAAAGTATTCCACAAGATGAACATATTTCACACATTACAGATGATTATTCGGGAGATGGACATCCAAATGAGCATTCAGCATCCAGAGTCCTGCAGAATGTCCATATAGTAAGAAAGACCATCCTTCTTGATTTTCTTGTTTGATGCATTGCTTCTGACAATACATCTTATCTTGAGGGGTTTATGATCTGTTTGATGTTGAAATAGATGACTTATAAGTTTTAATGCTTTGTTACTCATTTTAGCCACCACGTTTGATGGAGGATTTCCTTGAGCTTGCTAGAGAAAACACAGAGAATGATCTGGAAACTTGTGGGATCCTTGGTGCTTTTATTGTAAGCTTTAAGCTTTAGTCTGTTTATTTTAATACCATAATGCTTGGCTTTTTATCTTATCGATGTTGCTTACAGTGACTCGATGTTTAATGAGGGCCAGAGAATGGTCTCACCTTACCCGGAATTTTGAGAAGATGTTTCTAAATTTGACACTAATATACGTTATTTCTCTTCACACATAAGGAAAGGAATACCTTTTATGTGACTACTCTGATCATACCAAAACAGGATGCAACCTCCAGTTCTGTAAGTCTCCGGGGAATTTTTATTCACCTTGATTGGATTGACAATTTCACTGCTCTTTCTTTTTAAGCCCGGATAAATTTTAATTTTACATTGTCGAATGACAGTGTCAGGCTATGAACGAGGTCGAAGCTTTCACCATTCAGAATGAACGATCCCTTTTCACTGTAGGGTGGATTCATGTATGTTCTTTCCTGTTTTTTGTTTGTTTGTCCTAGTGGCTTATGTATTTTTTTCTTCCCTTTTGTCATGCTTCCCTCATTAATATTTACTTTTAACAGCAACCTCTCATACTGCAGTATACGCCAAACTTAGTTTTATTTATCATATACAATGGCCCGCATGTATATTTGAAGTTGCTGTCTAATTGTTTTCTTCTTCCTGCTATACTCCATGTTAATTTAGCTAGTGCTTCCATCTACACTGTCCTTACACATTTCTCACATGGTTTGTTCTGAATTAAATCCAAACAGTACTTATTCACTTTTTAACCTTTCCTACTTCTGTTTATTTGCAGACACATCCATCTCAAAGTTGTTTCATGTCATCTGTAGATTTGCACACTCAATATTCATATCAGGTAATTTATTTATAGTCATTGTTTGAGAAACTTAATCTGTTTGGTCTAAGTAAGGTGCTATATTGACATCAGAAGTAAAACCTGTTCTTTATGTGGGTGTTCTCTGCCACCAGGTAGTTGGGAATGTCATCATATTGTTCCATGTGGCACTGGTTATAAGATCTGGTTCTGTAAGCACTAAGCAACAAGTAAACAACTAATTGATAAATATGTGATGTGCACTTGTTCAGTTTTTGCCCTCACAATATGGTCAACTTAATCATTTCTTCAAGAAACATTGTCCAAATAGGATTGAAAGCTCAATTACTGAATTTTAACTTTTTTTAAATGAAAAAAAAATAACTACAGGGGCTTTAAGGATTTCAATTTTTGGCCGGTAGTTCAAGGCTGTGATACCATGTAGAAGGCCGTCTGAACTTAAAAGCTTGTATTGATATAATGATATTAGCTCCTACTTGGGTTTCCTTGTATGTTCATTAGATGTCTTTGACTTTATCTCTCATTTCCATTTTATATTCAGACGATGGTACCTGAGGCTTTCGCCATTGTCATGGCCCCAACTGATAGCTCAAGGTATGCAATTCTTATATCATGATTGATATGGCTCGATACATTAGAAACTGAATTGATTACGCCTCGACTCTTTAGCAGTTGAGTTAGATTGCTCATGACATAAACCATCCTTTTCATCACCAATTTTCTTATCCCTCTCGTCGTTGCGACACCTTCTACAAAATCAGTGCTAGTGTCATCAGATGATGTGGACATAGCTATATCATCATTACATGTGCTTCCTTTTACTCCTTTCCATCGCATCACTCGTCCACCGCAACATCCTCAGGCATTTTGTTATCATATTGCGGGTGCATTTTCCCCGCTCAAGAAACAGGGCTTATTTTGATTTTTCTTTTAATTTGTGGATCTAATTAATTCTAAACATTTTTTTCCAGGAGTTATGGAATATTTCGGTTATCTGAACCTGGTGGAATGAGTGTCCTGAAAGAATGTCAGGAGCAGGGGTTTCATACTCACGACGAACCAGCAGACGGGAGTCCCATTTACGAGCACTGCTCTAATGTCTACAAGAATTCAAATTTGAGATTTGAAATTTTTGATTTGCGCTGATTTGTAGGTGCCCATGGAATGCGCACGGCTCACCAAATCAGCATCTACACACAGGTATGTGATTTCAGTCACCACTCACTAGTAGGTAGCAAATAAGATTGTGACAAGGTCTCCAATAAGGAACTACATTATATTGCTTGTAATAAACATGTTCCACCTATCAACATTTCGTGCTGAACAAGGCATGTACAAATGTAAATATGTCAGGTTCAGTGTTAGTTACTATAAATTAACAATTTGAGTAAAATTAGTCTGTAACACTGTCATGTGAAATCACAATGTATTGCTGAAACTTCAAACTTGTGAAGTAAACTGTAGGTGTTTGGTAAAGTAATATGGTTTTCAATGTTTAAACTGTTTTGTTTCTGTTTTTTGATTTTTTTTCTTTATTGGCATGGATAGGTTTTTGGCTGAATTAGATAGCTTTGATACGCGGAGTTTGTTTTTCTAGGACCATCGAACTTTTGTTAAATATAAAAATAAAAGAATATGAATCACCTACTCTTTCTAAGTTGAACGAATAATATTGTTTTTTTGTTTGTTTATTCAACGTACTTTTGTGGCTTTCTCCACGAATTTTCCTTGTATGGCCATTCACACACGGTCACGCCATTGTTCACATTTTGGTGGTTGAAACTTGAAACTTCAAGTGTATAAAAAGTGTTCCATCGCACTGAAAATTAGTGTCTTGATTTTTTGTTTTAGAACGAGTGTCATTTTGGTAGGTACCTACGTGAATTATTAATAATATTTTTATATTAAATTAGTCGATTTTTTTATGATTTTGTAATGACAATACATGTTTATAAAGACACAAATGTAAATGTACAACGCTAACTAATTTCTCATTATTTTTTACAACGCTAACTAATTTCTCATTATTTTTTTTCTTATTCGAAAAGAAAACACTTATTTTGTAAGTATTTAAACTTTCACCAACACATGTTTACAGTATTTAAACTTTCACCAACACATGTTTACAATATCATCTACTAATTGTATGATCTTACATACAATTTAACACTCAAAAAAATAAATAAAGATGCACGTTATTCAACAAAATTAATAAAACTATTTGTCATGAAAATTAATTTGAGATAAGATATCAATCAATGTCAAACATATAATATGTTCACGTGATGCACACAAAAATTATAAAAGTATTAATATCATATGTGATGTTATTAAAGTAACAAATTTAACTATTCTAAATCGTGCATGATTGGGTTTTTATTAAACGAAACAAAAAGTTTTTGATTCAATATTTTATGTTTGTTGACATACATGTGATTTGTGTCGTGTACATGAAATAACATTAATGCATTTGATTCATAGTCTCGTGTTCGTGTTGGAATTTCAAAACACATGCATGATTAATTAACCGTGTTGTGACACGCACAATCAAGAGTAAAATTGTAATATATTTTTAAATAACATGTTAAATGTGTTGGATCATGTTGTGTAAAACATGTTGAATTGCGTCGTGTTGTATCGCGTTCATGTCTTGTCGTGCCAACAAGGTTTATTTAGTTATTGTGTTGAACATGTCGTATATGTGTAACGTGTTCATAACCATGACGTGTTTATGTTAGACCATGCAACATAATTACTAAACGCGTCGTATTCGTGTTGGATCATGCAATAGCACGGCATGACACCATACACCAATTTTATAAAATTGTAAAAGTAAATATTCAAAAGATCTTATTTGAAGTTAAGATTAAAGTAGTTATTCATTAATTATGAACATATCTCTACACAAGTAGACATCACAAATCTCAACCTTCTGAGATTTTGAGGACTACAAAAAATATGGAAATTAATTCTTTCCAACATCATCCTAAACATACAAAATATACAGAAACCTCAAAATGTTAATTAGCTCTCTAAAATCTCTACCAACATATCAACTCATTTACACTACAAAACCGATGAACAAATAAAATTAAAAAAAAAAAGAAAAAGAAATTATCAGTGTTCTTCGATCTTCAGTAAGGATGAACATTTTTGCTGAACCCGTTAACGGTGGTAAAGAACCCGACTCCGACCACGCCTTGCCGGTACGGCAAATACGACCGTCGTTTATCCTCTTCCCTCATCGCTCTGTTCTTCACATAATGCAACTCGTGCGCCGACGGCGTCGTTTTCTTCACCTTCCCCTTCCCGCCACCTGTCGTTCCCTTCTCCGATTTCGTCGCGACAACAACCTTCTCGCTCTCCTTCTCCGCCTTCTTCGCGCTCGTCGACGGAGAGCTCAAGAACACGAACGCGTCCTTGCCGTCGCTGCTGCTTCGGTGCATCAAGTCGCGGAACCGCCAGAGCTTCGAGAAGCCTGTGGAATTGCTCTTCTTGCACGTCTCCGGCGACGCCTCCACCGCCTTCCTCGACCACTCGCAGTACGGCCCCGCCGCGTCGGAGGAGGGAGGATCGCGCTCCTCCACGAACAGCTTCTTCAGCGGCGGGCGCAGAGACGGGGGAGAAGGCCTCGAGTTCTCTGAATCGCCGCCGTCCTCCTCCGTGAAGAGGAGGCTCTGGTCGAAAATCGGGAAAACTGGACGGATCTGGCCGTCCTGGAACACCTCCTCCGCGTAAATCGGAGATCCATCAGGATTCGTGCAAGCAAAAGAGAATTCCTCCTCCTCTTCATCCTCCTCCTCATCATCATCATCATTTTCAGGTTCGTGTTCTGGTTTTTGTTCCTCTTCGTCGGTGACGCCATAGTAATCAAGATGCATTTTTCTAGCGAAATCCTCACCGAGCTTGCCGGAAATTTCAGCCAAATCTCCGGTAGAGTAACGATTAGATCGATCCAGAGATCCAGGTAGATCCAAACTCGCCTGCATTTTCTTCACTTTGAGTCCTATTTTCTTGTTTCTTCTGTGTTCTGTTGCGATGGTGGAGACACAGAAATGTGGGTGTGGCCGAGACTTGATTGTGTGTTTTTTGAACGCGGTTTGTTGGGGATTGTGAGTGAGGTTGCGAAAGCTTTTAAAGCTTCATTTCCTTTATTTTTATTATTATTTTAAAAAAATTCATGGGGCTCCGATTTTTTAGACGGGTCGTTCAATAAAGAGGAGTTGAGCTCCATGCTTGTTCACACGGACACGTGTCGTAGGGTGGTGACGTGGAGGGTTATTAAGGGGCCACGTGTGAGTGTTGACCTGGGAATAGGAGTGGTCCATTTGTTTGGGTCTCGTGAGCTAACCAGATTTTTGGGGTGGGGACACCTCATTGGTGATGTAAATATGAGAGGTTGCTTGCTTGCTACTATGATTGAGCTTTCATCTTGTGCATCAAGGAAAAGAAAGTTCTTTTCAATTTCTTTTTGGATTTGTTTGGATATGGTGAAGATTTGTAAATTGTGAGGAAAGTTTTTAAGTTGACATCTATTTTTTTTCTTTGTTTAAGGTTTTTGTAGGTTTAGTAACATGTGTAATGTTAATTAATGTTACAAACTTTCACTCTGATTTGATTAAGCTGTTTATTGTGAGATTTTGTACACCTATAAAAGCGTAGATCTTTAAAATTTGTCATATATAACCTAAGATGGAGGAATTCACATATACTTGACGTGAATTCAAGAGCCAGTGTACATATTACTATCCCCCTTAATGCCTCATGAGGGTAATGCTATCTACTTAACAAAGAGAATGTAGAAAATCAGGATACAATATGTAATTCATGTTCCATCGAATGTTGAAGTATTATACTTATACCGTGGTTGATGACATCATCTATGATCATTATTGGATGATAGTAAAATCATGTAATTTCCATCCAAAAATCCTTGACATTAAGTTAATTGCAGCGTGTCATGTATAGTTGTTCTGGCCGCCAAATTAGTGTGTTAGTGAACATCTCATTACTTAGTGATATATCTCTCTACTTATCCAACTGGTATAATACGATTCATCTCATGACTCCATGAACGTTTCTCAAATTGTGTGACACTATATGGGAGGCATGGATGACTTTTAACTATTTTTTTATTCTCGAATATGAACATCTGAAATGGCAAACAAGATCCACACATATTGTATTGATTATCACTCAAACTTTCAAACTCACCTAACATCATAGTGTGGTTACATGATAGAAATTTATATATGCAATCCTAATATTTGATAACAAAAAATTAGTATAATTATGTGATAGCAAATGGAGCCGCAACAACTTAACATATGTTATATGCCGTTAATGATATCCACAAGCCACATTTCTTAGGAATCAAGTTTTGCGGCATTTACCAAAGAAACAAAATTCAAACACTTCTAGAAGTCATAGCTAATACAATGAAAATTTCAAACAACTTTGGTCATGTTCAGGCATTAGCTTCAAACATTTTGCACATTAATTTATTGTTTTGGTCAATTCATAACTTGTTTGTTTAATATATACACGAGTGCCTTTGTGTAGCTGCTCAACTATTCTTCAAATGATAAACCACACGTGTGTGGTTATATTAATAACAAATAGTGAAACTTATATACATTAATAATTATGTATTTTAATTAGCACAATATCATAATCTATAGCTTAATTAATTAGTACTACAAGTTTGGTTTTGACTGCCGAATTGCTTGATGACCATATAATATATGCATATAGATTAGCATGCAAGCTGGCAAACACTAATTATAATTTCCGGCTAAGTAAGCACTTTGAAGTCAAAATACACAAATGTTTATTTCACAATTTTCTATTTTTCTAGGCTTAACTGATACTCAGGATACAGAATTACAGATGAGTATTATTATATAAAGTTAACAATGGATTTTTAGTCTAATATCAATATAATTAATTTGAATAGAATAAAGTAATAATTTTTAGAGAATTATTATGTATTTTTTTATATTTGAATATTGCTTTCAATTAATTTTTTTTTTCTGAAATGTAAACCATCTATTTAATCCAATTCAGGACTTCGTCACAATTGAAGCTCATCACTCTTCTCTATAAATGTGTTTAGTATGTTCAATGAAGATCACAATATTAAACTCTTTATCTATATTTACAATTCTTATATTCAAATTCTTTATAATAATAACATATAATAAACATATAAACAAATGGTGTGGCCAATATTCTCTTTACGCTCCACATGCTCATCAAAACCATATTGAATGATTTTCTCTAATATAAAAGAATGTAGCTTATTATATTATGTTTATGGACTAGGTCAACGAGTCCATTCTGGTTGGAGAGCCGAGCAATATCCAATAATAGGTTGACCAGTGACCACACAATCAACAAAGACACAAACAGCTTAACAAATGCATTAGTGGACAAAGACGACAGGTCGTATCTTTCTTCTTTTTATGCCAAAACCAAACAGCCCATAAAGAATTGGATGTGAAATGAGGAAGAAACTCAGTGGCAACTCACTATATTGCAATAGAAAACATTATCTTATAGAGAAGAAGCATTTTGATTGGAACATCGAATTTGGGAACCGACCAATGTGATACGATATGGGGTGTGCAAATTAAACCATGAACCGTCTCTTTCAGCTTCATTTAATTCTGAACCTCAAATTTATTGGTTACCCATAAATTCATAGTATATGGATATCCAAATTAACAGTTAGGCTTTAACTTTGTCGACCCAAAATCATAAAAAGACCAATGCTAGCCAGCTTATCTTCATTTATTTACAAAATAAGAAAGTAGATATTTATTTTATATGACTAGAGTCTTGTTTGAATCGTCTACTTCAAATGTGTATAGATGTAATTAAATGATCGTAAAGGTTTTTGAAAGAAGATAGATGTCTATGCAGTAAAAGCTCTGTCAACGTCACGAATAAGATTCAAATTAGTAAATTTATGTCCTGCATGAGGTATATAGACATCCCAAACAAATTCTAGACATGTATTATTGTAATATAAAACACAAAATATTAAAATTTAATTGTATGAATAAGTGTTACATTCACGATTGAGGTGAAAATCTAATGCACTCGTATTAGGTTTCAATTATCGATGTGATATTCTTTATGCGCTTGCTTAGATTTTAAAACTCTCAAGTAGACTCAAAGCGATTGATAGAAATTTTAATCAAGGCTTAAAGTTACAAGTTCCAGGGTTAAACATTTCAGACACTACTGCTAGTTTTTTTTGCCAAAAATAAGAACTATTGAAACTAATTTCCAATAACAATTATTTGTTAGTTAGAAGTGTGATTTTTTTTTATTTGAAACCTCGAGTGGACCAAACGTTTTAAACCATTTGCTCCGATGGTTGTTAGCTATTAAAGATATGATTGCTAACTCGTGTCTAGATAACTGAGTAAGATAGAAAATGATACTCATTCCATCCCAAAATGAATATTTTATTTTCTATTTTGAAAAAAATTTAAGTTAGTTAATGTAGTATATTTACTCTCTAATTGACTTATTATAAAAACACCGTGGACAATTTATAAATAAGTAACCTATTAAAAAGTAAAAATGACACTTATTTTGAGATGAAAATTCAATAGAAACAAGACATTTAGGAGCACTATGAATGATAAATGGAAACATGTTTGATTGTACTTGCACCATTTTTTTCTTCTTGTAGCTCTCAACTGATAAAAAATTCCAAAGCTTTTGGGCTGCGTGTTGACCCTCGTTTTTTTGGGCCTGAGGCTGGTTTTGTTTGGGCCATACAGTCAAGCATTTTGATTTGATTGCGGCTTAATTCAAACCAGGCCCATCCCATAGATACATTTAAAAATAAAATAAAATAAAATGGACCCCACAGCGGCTTCACCGCTCAAAGCCTCAAGCTACAGTAGGTTGGGACCTGAGGTGAGAGTGAGAGTGAGAGCCAAAAAGTGTGGAGAGCAATGGAGGAGAGATTCCATTCCACCATTATCAAAGAGTATCTTCCATGGCGGTGCTCTCGAAGCTCTCTTCATTGGATTCATCTAAATTCCTTATTTCCACCTCTTTCTCACTCACTCCTCTTCCCAGACCCTCACTAGGTTGGTTCTTCGAATCTCGCTCTCCGTTTCTTCAAATGATTTGTTCAATTTATTTCATTGCTACTGGATTTTCTCGAATTTGTGAAATTAGTATCATTTTTGTCTTCCTAATTTCTTGTTTGATATGATTGTTAAATATTCTTGCCTTTTCATTCTTAGTTCTGGTATTAATTGAACTGAGGATAATTTATCAGATTTGTGTGTGGTTTGATATTGATCACATGGTGATTACTAGTGTATATTTGATAATCAATGATACAAGATTGTATAGATTATAAATTTGTTGGCGTTGATCAGACTGTGAAGCTTCTATGTGCTGTTTATTGTCTCATGCCAAGTAAGTATGGGCTAAAGATCACAGTTTCATTAGATTGCATGCTCGCCAACACTGCGTGTGGATATGATTGCAAAATTGTTTTATGAAAATGGAAAGAAAAAAAATGCAAGGGCTTTACGGGAATCATTATTTATCCATTCAATTGGACTGTTGGAGCATAGACAGAGAGACTCCTTTATTAATTAGCCGATTTTCTCGCATTCATGGGATGAATGAAGGATCTCAATGATGTTTTGTAGGAAGAGACCATGGAAAAAATTTCAAAAACTTTTCCTCTGAATTCAAAAGATTACAAATTATATGAAGAGGTTGGTGAAGGTGTGAGTGCCACAGTGTACAGAGCTCTCTGCATTCCACTTAATGAAGTAGTTGCAATCAAGGTTATGGACCTGGAGAGGTGCAGTAGTGATCTGGTATGTCATCTGATGTACTAACTTGTGCGTGTATTTTGTCTTTTATCATTATTTTTTTTCTTCTTTTGAAAAGCTGCTAAATACTTTTAATGTTCAACTGTTAAGTTTTAATTGATATTCTGGCGACTAACACGGTAGACATAGTTGTGTGGTTTTGCTTCTTCATCAGTCTATATTCTACATAGTAATTTTGATGATGTGGATGAAATGAGTGATCATTTTTGAAGTGTTAAAATTATATATGGTTATTGGCAGCATAGGATTCAGATTTTAGACATGCCAGTGTTGCTTTAATTGAATTGCAGAATTGTCCTTGACAGAAGCCACTTCCAAATCTTACTGTGATTCTGTTTCTGATTTCATGACTTAACACTCTCTTTTTGGTTTTCACAGGATGTTGTTCGTCAGGAAGTGCAGACAATGACCTTAATCAATCATCCAAATTTACTGAAGGCACACTGTTCATTCACATCTGGCAGAAGCCTCTGGATCGTGATGCCTTACATGTCTGGTGGATCTTGTCTTCACATAATGAAATCTTCCCATCAAGGGGGTTTTGAACAACCTGTTATTGCTACTCTCTTGTATGAAGTTCTTAAAGCTCTTGTTTATCTTCATGCCCATGGACACATCCACAGAGATGTTAAGGTACCCTGTCCTGTAGTTCCATTTTGGTGCTTTGGATTATTTTTGCTCTCGTATGCTGTGCTTGTGGTTATTGAGAAGTTTGTATTCATAGATATGAATATGTTATGCCTGTAAAAAGTTTGGTGTAAGTGTAAAAATCCTTACTACTCATGGCAATATGTCATGCACGATGTTTCTTAGTGGTGCTTTCCACACCCTACTTAGTTGGGGGACATTTCAGTGTTTTTATTTTATTTCATATTTATGCCTTTTTAATCTTCCATTTTCAGGCTGGTAATATATTGGTTGATTCAAAAGGTGCAGTGAAGTTAGCGGACTTTGGAGTTTCAGCAAGTTTGTTTGATCATGGACATAGACAGCTTTCAAGAAATACATTTGTTGGAACTCCATGCTGGTGATTGCTTGTTCGCTGTCAATCTCTCACTAGATGATTATTAAGATAATAGATATGATTTCTTACATGCTATAGTCTAACCCTTTCTTGTTGATCTTTAACATAATTAAAGTATTTTGTAGGATGGCTCCGGAAGTTATGCAGCAATTGCATGGATATGACTTCAAGTGAGTGGTTGATTTGCATTGAGTTGTAAATGGACAACTGTAGAGTATTAACCTAGCGTATAATATGTTTGTTGTCATTCAATAAACTTTTATGTTTTTTTTTTTAATCTGTTGTATCTGAATGTAAGGAAGCCTTCTATTGAACTTAAGCAATTGGAAACATATTAGATACGCATGTAGTCAATTTTAAGTTTAGAGAATGGCACTTTGTGCAAAAGTATCCATATTACTCCTCCCAACACGAACTAATGGTTTGATGTAGAAAGACTTTCCAAGATCGCAGACCAGTGAAATGACTTCATTTTGAATACAAATGATACATGATTAATAGCTTTCTGAAATTTGAAGAATGATTTGTTATAAGAAACATCTTCACGGCATTGACTAGTCTATTTTACCTTGAACTTATGTTATATGAGTGTGTAAAGTATCTAGCTTTTTATTTAGCTTCATCTGTTTTTCTCTAAAAGGTTAGTTTTCCTATGAACAGAGCAGACATCTGGTCCTTTGGAATAACAGCTCTAGAACTTGCTCATGGTAATGCCCCATTTTCCAAGTATCCTCCAATGAAGGTGATCTTTCCATCTCGTGAAATGGAATTGAATTGCGAAATCATTTCAGTTTGACTTTGAAAAAGAACTTATAGAATAAAAGATACAAAGTTTGAAAAGAAATGTGTAATAGCTGGTGTGATTGGAATCTCAACACGATATACTCTCTCATTTGGAACTTATTTTTAAGAGTATGGTATTCTAATATTGTTGTACAGGAGGCTGATCTCCTTCTATATCATCAATGGAAAATTGGTCTTTATATTCTTCTGCGTAGTTCTTTTTTTTTTTTTTTTTGTTGAAAACTTCTGCATAGTTCATTAGTTGAACTATTGTTGACCTTTATCAGAAACTGTGTGTGGTTTGGATGTGGGTGGGTGTTTGTCTGTGAGCACATGCTTTATTGTGTTTATATATGGTAAGCCACTGTCATGTTCTATAGCGTCCGTATGGTCATGACTGTACTTAAGATATATCAGTGCTATGTGTTTTTTATTTTATTTTATATTATTTTAATTTTTTTTAGGCGGTGAAACTTACTATTTCTTCAAACCATCATAAACTTCTTTGCTTTCTTATAACAGATATTGATGATGACATTACAAAATGCACCACCCCGCCTTGACCATGAAAAGGACAAAAGATTTTCAAAGGTGTGTGTTGTTTAAATGTATCTTCTGGGAGATGACTTCTTCATTTGTCTTACAGTTTTTGTGCTTTGTAGTCCTTTAAAGAGATAGTAGCTGCTTGCTTAGTGAAGGATCCTAAGAAGCGTCCTACCTCACAAAATCTTCTGAGGCATCGTTTCTTTAAACATGTATATTCAAATGAAATGGTGCCTAGATTACTACTTGATAGCCTTGCTCCACTCGGTGATCGGTTTAGGATGTTAAAGGTCTATCTTTTTTTATTCTGGTTCTGTTCATCTCTCATGGTGCTTATGATAGTCACATTTCTTTTGTTCGGAATATTCTAATATGCCTCTTTTTCAGGAAAATGAAGCTGACTTTCTTGTTAAAACTAAGTCCTTGAATGGGAATAAAGAGCTATTGTCACAGGTATTTGAAAACATTACAAAGATCTTGTTTACCTTAATGTACGATTATCCAGTCAAACAAATTTGAGAATTGGCTTTCCTGACAGGAGTTGTATGTCTTCCCTTTTAATAAGAGGGAGTTGGGATTTTTTAAGGGGAGAGTTTACCCCTCCCTCTTATGTAATTCACTATTGCTGTTTGATCAGACAGGGAAAAAAAAAACAGGATTGCTTCATGTATATCTTGGGATGTTCCTTCACACCCAAGTTAGTTTTTGATAAATCTTCCTCTAGTTGCATGTACTTTGTGTATTAGCTTGATTAACAGCTTTTGGAGATTGCATATGAGTGATTGTGTGGCCACCTCATAGCTGTGATGTAGCCCTCATAGGAGATGCATATGTTGTACTCCATCCATTCCACTATAGTTGTCTGAAGATTCAAATCTAAGTTTGGTTTAATTAGGAAAAATGTTATGGAATTAGGAAATATAATGTATAAGTATTTGAAGAAAACAATTAATCCACATCAACAATGTAAAATTTCACGGTATCAAAGCCTCTTGATTCACTCTTTTTGAGTCTCTTGAAGCTTTTGTCAAGTAACTTATGTCTGCTGTAAATAGCAAAACAAAATATAATTCTGAATGAATACGTTGATTAATCATAGATGATATACGAGCATGATGACAATGTGCTAAATATGTAGTGTTCAATTGCAGCGAGAGTATATGCGAGGAATTAGTGCATGGAATTTTGATCTTGAGGATTTGAAGAAACAGGCTGCTCTTGTAGGTTCATGCCTTTCTGTATTCTAATTTTAGAAAGAGTTTTATTGAAGACAAATAGAGTGATGTTGAATTCAAGTTTACGACTATTCAGTTTCATGTATAGATGAGCAATAATGATCCTGGATCAAATACCTGTAAACAAGAATTGGAAAGGCTGGATAGTTCTGATTCTGTAGAATATACACCTTTGAAGGAGGTAATTTACCTCTCTGTTTTTGGTTGCAACATATTCCTTCTTCATCTTTGAGTTCCATTAAACTGCATGTTTACTTTATATATGTTTATCATATGTGTTTGGTTTGTTTGGTTTGTTTTAGGATGGAAGTGATACTCCTCAGAATGACGATCTTCTATATCCTCTCCAAGCTGCTCAGTATGTATAATCTTATGCCTTGAATTCAGTTGATTAATACATCCTGACATATTTCACCACATGATTTATATACAATAGTTATCATTTTGATATTACATGGAGAGTTTAGCTTTGTTTTGGCTGCTTTATACTTGTGACTATCTGTAATTTTTTAGTAGTACCAATCAGTGGTTGTTCTCAACATAAAGACTTGCAGTTGCCTTAGATCACATTGTTCATGCCAATTCCCTTTATGCAGAAGTAACATAGATGTTTGTGACGATGATGCCAATACATACAGTTCAGATAAGGAAGGTGCAAGTTCCTCAGCTCTTGAACAATCCCTAAACTCGTCACTAATGGAAGACACAGAACCTAAAAGCTTTGGAGGTGATTATTTGGAGCAAAATTCCTTCTTATCACGTGCTGACACTTCTAAATGTTCAAGTTCCCTTAATGGCTCAGTTCCATCAAAGAATGATCTTTCCCCAGCTGGTGGAGTAAGTGATAACAAGTACAGGCAAGTGCAGGATCTTGGTGTCTGCCTCAAGGATAATATAGCATCTCTTCTATTTGGATTTTGTCTAATTTAACTATTCATTCATGACTCAATGGGAATTAAAATTCATGTCATATTGTGGCCCGGGAATTGCGTTCACTCTGGGTACATATAAAGCTATTGTCTTGCATGTCTTGCAAATTACATATTGATCGAGTATGAACCCACATATGTGACATAGTAGTTATGAATATTACCTTCTATACCAACTAATGTTTTAAAACCACCATAGTCTTACATATTGCTAAATTTATTTATTGGACAATCGGAAATAAAAATATCTTTCATATGCAGTGATCAAGTTGTATATCTTCAAGAGAGAGCTGTTAGCAGGCCTTTATCTGGTATGCCATTTATGCTTACTTTGTAGATTGACTCACATCTTTCACATTAATTAGAACATGCACATAAAATGAAGTTTATAACCATGCCATGAGTATGTATTTGTTCATGTCGCACTGTCGCAGAGAATGCTTTAGATCAACCAAGTTTCCACTGCAAGGGACATATGAAAGTAAGAGAGGACTTCTCAGTGCCAACAGTTGACTACGCATTTGATATGTTCTGGTAATAATTTTGTAACCACAAAATTGTTTTATTCATATAGGCTGCTCCAAGTGATGTTAAGAACCAAACAAGCAGATCCACCTCTGTTCTTTCCTCCCTGCATAATATTTTGCAACATAATTCCATGCAAAGGGTGCGCACAGATAAAACTCTCTGACTGCTTAATAACTTATGTTTGCACTGTATTTATATTGTTCTTTATAATTTTTTACAGGAAGAAATAATGAGACTGTTAAAACATGTCAATCAAATAACAGGTAATAATTGTTTTAGCACTCTTGGGAAATGCACATGTTAAGTTCTTATGTCTTCATCTGTTAATGGTGTTTTATGTCTTTTGTGTGTTAATGGTGTTCACTTATCTCTATTTTTCTCAATAAAAGATAACCGTACAGATTTTCTGGAGGCAGCAGGCCACAAGGAGCACTTACAGGTATGTGACTACTGGCTTTTGAAATATAACCTGCTCGTTGATGTCGACTGCTGCAGTTTAGTATAGTATTTTGAGAACCCAACTGGTGTACACACTCTAACTACCCCAAAATAAGTTTCGACTTTTTCTAAGATTGTTGTCTCGAATTGAGTATTCACTTTACCTTTTGGTTAATTAGTTTTATATGAATTACCAACAATAGGAATCACTCATTTCAACCAGAGCCCATGGATTATTAGGAGGAAAGTCTAACTCTTATTAACTTATTCTTAGTTTCTACAAAAATATCAAAGCGGACACATTTTTGGTCACATTATAGTCCAATGCTGAACAGACTTGAATACTACACATTTCATCAGTGGTTCTAATTTATCACAGTTGCAGGTATCTTTGGCGTCGTCCACAAGGGAAAGAGACCTCCAATCTCAGGTCATGCATATGCAACAAAGGTATTCAAGTTGTCTCTCCAAAGTCCCAACAACAACCTGGTCCAGATTAGTTTTCTTATTTTTAACACCTTGTTTTATCAGTATTGGAAAGCTTGTTGAAGAGGTGCAGATGCAAAAGTTGAAAAATGCTCAGGTACGTATCTTGATCTTATGCTGTATACATATTGTTTTGCCTTATGAAGTACATACCTTCATATCTTGGACGGAGAGTATGTGATCATGCCGATATGAACACAATGTTTTCTCTTTACTTTTTTTTCTTTTTTGATACCACTCTTTACTTTTTTCTGCAAGGGATTGGTAAATTACTTGACCAGCACTTGAAATTTTCGTAGGTCATGGTTTCAGTTAAATGTTCATTTTTATTTTTGCTTTTGAAACAGCTGGAAAGGAACTTAGGTGCTTTGCTCGGCAAGGAGAAAGATTAACAAAGTGATTATGATTTTGCTTTCCGCATTTCTTATGAATGACTAGATCCACCTAAGGCATGTTCTCATCGGCATTTGCCCTTTTGTTGTATGATATACTTTTTCTCGAAAATTTTGTATCCGTAAACGCATAAGTAATGTTTGAAATCATCGAAACAGTATGCAAGAGAACGAACAATAAATGTTTTTAGTATTAAAATAGCCACCCTACAACTGAAAATTACACTTCTTTCATGTCCCTTTGGTATTTGAATTAACCATTTGACACTGAAATTTACAGTTCATAAGAATCATCCAATTTTGTATAAAACTATGACTAACACCAACACATGTTCCTTCCTTGCCAATGTTTAGGGATAAGTGTTAACAGACCCTGCTTTGTTTCTTTCAAGTTTGATTACATAAACTAACAAGTCATCTCCAGCAATTTGCCTCACTCTTCGTATAAGTTGCGGCCGCGATATCTTCCTTGCCTGTGATCAACAAAATTGCACAAAAAATCACATTAGACTAGAATGTGTGAAATCTTATAGTGAAGCTTGGAAGAGAACAGGATAAAAAACACGTACCCGAAAATCTCTATAGTATTTGGTCATCGTATTCATTTTAGAAGTGTCCAGAAACCTCGAAAGTATAGACATTAAAGTTGGAAAACTCATCCATGGAGATGTGGGTCTTATCGAACTTGTTTGTATTCTTGGAGAACCTGAAACAAGTAAAAACAGCTGAAAAAGTTGAAAAAAGGCACTTTTCAACTCTCATTCCCATTGTAGGAAGAGAATAAAGAATAGTATTAAAAGAGAAAGAAAACAAAATTGAAATTGAGTTGCTTGCTTACCCTTTAAGGAAGGTGAATTGAAACTGATGATGTAGTTGGGGAAGATATGAGAATTCATTGAAGAACTCCACACAGTGTATCTTCTAGGCTTCACCGGATTATCAACACCCGAATCGAACTCCTTAGAACTTGGATGAACCTGATTCGAACCATTAGGAATCGGTTCCATCTTCCCTAATATCACCCGACACAACAATACATGCCTCAATCCATCTTCGTCAACCTCTGATGAAGTTGTGCTGTCAAATTCAAATTCAATTTTAAAAGTTAAAAAGACAAATTCAAATGTTCTTGACAAGTTACTTTTAAATTCAAATTCAAAATTTGTTTCTGGCAATTTACTTTTCTAATTCAAAATTTACTAATTGAGAAGAAAAAGTGTGATTATCATGTATCAAAATAACTTTTAACTCTTAAAGAAAAATTAGAAGATGAATTGGAGAAATATAAGTGAATTGAAATTTTGAAACTTAGATTTCACATTTCATGCATTTTCTCATCAACCAAACAGCAATTACTCACCTATCAATCGAGAACATAGCAGGGCTGAGGTGAACACCAACGCCGCCGCTGGAGCCACCATTCTTAGGCCTACCGAACC
>JAYMTF010000298.1:0-40728 GCA_036897485.1 Pelargonium nanum
AAGTAGTGGAATATATCCCTAAATCAGGAGAATTATGACTGAACATGAAGGGGTGGAGGATAGACACCACAAACAGAAGGGAGAAAAATGTAAGTTGTGGCAAATATCGCTAAATTTGGAGACTTTTTATTTCTAAAGTATGTGAGTGAGAACATGAGAGAGTAGGGGCTCAGCACCACAAAAAGAAACAATGCAAGTGGTGGCAATTATCGCTAAATTTGATGAATTAATGATTCTAAGGTATGTGAGTGTGAACATGAGGGGGTGGGGGCTTGACACCACAAAGAGAAACAATACAAGTAGTGTAAATTATCGCTAAATCTAGAGAATTCATAGTTTTTGAGTAATGTGAGTGTTAACGCGAGGGGATCAGGGCTCAACGCCACGAACATAAACAATGCAAGTGAAGGCAATAAACCCTAACCTTGATCTTTGCTAGCATCAATTTGAATCTATCAAAATCATTAAGTGCAGCTCTTCGCTTCTGCACAATCAGCTTCCTACCCCAGGAACTGTTCTCCCATTTGTTCTTCACATCTGCCGACAAAGTACGTGTAAGAACTAAGAAGCACGTAAAAGATAATTAAAGAGAACAAACCAATAAGCTTGTACTTACCAGCTGCCTCCATGGCTTCAATCAGAGTCTTCTTTTTCGGAACCCTCTTGATATCAATCTTGATATCGGTGAGCGAAAGTCTCTTGAAGTTCATTTGGCTCCGAACCATATCAGGAGCATCAACAAGAGCCTATCAAGTTCAAGTCCAAACAACACCGTAAGAAAGTCGAAACACAAATTGTTTACTCGTAAACAAGCCATTGAACAGAACATTCGTGAAACTAAAGCATCGATTGACAAAACAAATCCCAATGGATTGATCAATGCAACACAACACAAACACACCAACAACAAAATAATGTTATTAAAACACAAAGAAATGCAAGTGCACCCAAACTAACAAAAAATCACTTATTTTACATTGGCAATTGATATATGTATATGTTTATTCAAAACTTGATGTTTTAAGAGCTACAAAAACACAGCTTCAGCTCAAATCATAGCATTAATTTCAACAAATATTCAAATAGCATCAATATACATATATGTATATGTGAAAGGCTTAGACATAGATTTACAGTTTCAAAACAGCAGCAACAAAATCACAGCTTATGATACTATTAATTCAACAAATATTCAATGATCTCAAGAACATGAACAAAAGTTAAAACATTTACTCAATAACAAATACAATACAAAACTAATCTACAAATTATCATACAAAAAATCTAAAAATGCAATGAAATATATTCACCAAAATCACCATCAAATAATCCAAATAAAATAAAAAATAAATGCTATTTTACCCTGTTCTGATCGATGACGTCGACGATCACGACGAGCCTTCCGTAGTCCTTCCCGTAGTTCACGAGAGCGACCCTTCCGATCTCCACGAACCTCTTGAACGGCTACAGAAACGCACACACAGATACATCACAACCAAATAAACAGTGAGAAATCGAACAAGAAATTTTAGATCTTTTAGTTTCCGGCGTTTTCCTGAGCTTTCTCGGCTGCCAAACAGAAGGTAAGGTGGGCTTACCATTTTCGTGGATCTGAGAGAGCTCGAAGTCGACGATTGGGGACGAGTGAGGCTGGAAGGAGAAGCTAGGGTTTGCGATGAGAAGGATATAGGGTTTTTGAGAATGGGTTTTTATCTGGTGCGGTCGGTCCAGTACTTTTGTTTTGTTTTTTTTAGTATTAATAATCTCAGTCAATATAAATTGGCTCACACTCTCAGCCAAAAGATAAATAAAATAGATCCGGGCAGGGCGCTCCGCGCGGATATGGGCGTTAATCGCTTAAATAGTATCACCTAATTGGTTGAGAGTTTTTTTTTCTCTTTTTTTATAAATGCAAAATACCTAATTTAGTCCCCGGATTTTGTTTTTTTTTTTTTACTGAATTTGATCCATACACCTTTTTAGACCAATAATAGTCCATAAATCTTCGTGTTTTGTCCCAATTTGATACATGGACTTTTTTTACCCGAAATGGTACTTAAACTTCATTTATTGACCTACATGTATATTAATAAGATGGTGGTCAATGTGACAACAATAGATGATATTGTTTACTATTGTAATCAATATTTTAAATAACTACAATTTTCATGATGAATATGTTCTTTCTGTTACAATTTATAAACTGTTAATTTCAACAGGTTATAAAATATATTGGTTGGGTTGATAGGGTGAACAATGAAGCGTGTCTATGAGCAGGACAACAGGCTGTCAAATCATATCGACGGGCTTATAACCGAGGGGAGGTGGAGTGCTAAGCGGTCAGAGAGGCGATGGATTGGGCGACGGAGGCATGTTGACAACATGTGGAAGTTGACACTTTCGCGAAGTCTATTATGGTAGCGCTTCAGCTGAATAAAAAGAAAGGAAATAAATAGGCCGGTAGGGTAAGTTTACTAATAGACTACTGTCTCATTACTGGTATTTTCTTATGTGTATCATTTTACGAACACAACTAGACGGAATTCCCGTGCATCGCACGGGAAATATATTAAAAATAATTGTTATAAAATGTTGACTTTTTTTATAAATATCCAATGAATATACATATAATATAAATATATATTGATCTTAATAAAATAAATAAATTAAATAGTCAAATATAAATTGCATTTTTAATTTTTAATTTTTTCAAAATGAAAATTTGCATTTTTAATTAAATTTACATAAACCTGACTTTGAAAAAAGAGAAAAAAAGACTTAAAAAAGTGGAAGATGCTGCGAATTAGGAGAATGGATATGCAGTGGAGCTTTGATCTAAAGAAGTGGGTAATTGTTTGTTTATTTTTTTTCTTATTTCTTTTTTTATGAAGAGTGATACAGTTAATGAATCTACCCAAAGGTTTCAACATATAAAGAAAAAACACCCAAAGGGCTTCAAAAGCCTCCCTATAACATATTCTAAATATCTGAGCATTTGAAAACTACATCCCATAAAAATATCAACAAAAATGCCAAATTGAATTACAACTCTAAATAATCCTAAAAATTATCATATTTATTTTGCCTAAATTTTGTTTTCTCTCTCAAGGCCACCACTTCAACAAACCCACAAAATAAATCTAGTTAACACAGACTAATCTGAAAATGAAAGACAAATCTCAAGTATCAATTTCACACCCTCTAAATATAACATAAAAAAAGAGCAAAATTTATGAACCAAAAAACAAAACAACAATTAAAAATGAATATTTTTGAGTTGGGTGTGCATTTGAAACCAAAACAGCATATCAAATCAACATACCAAATCTTCACCATTCTTCAATGAAGTTAACTTTTCTCCTGCACTGTATTTGTTTAGGAAGAAGAGTGAGTATAAGTGGAGAAAAAAAACTGTAATTATAGTTATTAAAAAAAGAAAACTGAATGATCAAAAAAATAAAAAAAGAAGATAAAACTGAAAAGATTAAATGAAACTGTAATTTACGTGGGAAAGATAAAACCATCTAAATAAAAAATATATTTTCAAATTAATTAGTTTTATGGTTCTTGAATGGTAGGAACAGTTTTTAGTAAATTAGTGTAGATCTATTATGATAGTAGAGGACATTTGTGGAAGTGCATTTGTGGTTTAGGGGCAATGGTTACTTATTAATTATTTTAATACAATAATAATTATTATTATTATTAGTTTTATATTTATTTCTCTAAAATATGAAAAGATGACATGTGTAAAGTCTAAGGTACACATAGTAGCAATTTTCATTGTAACTGTAATCAAATTTTCATGCATTATTCAAAACTGTAATTGGAGAAGAAAAAAAAAATCTGAAATTCATATTGAAACTGTAATTGGAGATAATGGAGGAAAAAAGAAAAAAAAAATCAGAAATTCATGTGTAAGACACGTGTTCAAGGAGGGTGCTGGTTTATATATATATATAGATAATAGATTTACGAGGTAGGTAGATTACCCGATTCTACGTTCGATGGTCGATGTTTTGGATCGGGAGAAATTTGATTGATTAATAATATATATATTTTCAGCTAAAAATAAATATTTTTGTTGTTAATTTCATTATACTCTTTTCTAAAAAAGAAATTTTTATTTTGGGATTGTATAATTTTACTAGCAAAAGAACACCATTAATATTTTTCATGCTCATAAATTTGTGGAAAATAGAACATGCAAATAAATAAATAACATTGATATTTTGTATTTTTACATTTCTAGTTTTGTCTCATCTTCATCAATTCATTTTCCGATTCGCTCTCGTTCTTCATTTCTCGTAAATTTTCAACGACGAAAACGACATTTTTTTATTTTCTCTGTCTCTCTTTCACAGCACATTCCTCAAAAAAATCTCATATTTAAACGAAGGTACCAATCCATTTCATTTCTCCATTATTTACTGTTAAATTTGTGATTATTTTTTTTGGCGGTTTTTGATTTTTCTTCTTCTGCATTGCTAGGTTCACCGGAGCAAAATCGGTAATTCTGGGTAATTTTTTATATTTATAATTTTTTTTAAAAATGTTGAAGATTTGAATTTAACGTTTAAGTTTCTGTTGAGGAAAGAAATGATAAATTCTGCGCTTTTGTTCCTTAAAATGCACATTTGGTTTATGGGTTTGATTTGTTGTTGTTGTTGTTGTTGTTGTTGTTGTTGTTGTTGTTGAGGAATGATAAATTCTTTGTTGTTTCTTAAAATGCACACATAGTGTGTGGGTTTGATTTTTTATTATATTTTTGGAATTTGAAGATTTGAATTTAAAGGGTATGTTGTTGAGGTTACAAATGTTAGATTCTATGTTTTTGTTTTCTTAAAATGCACATTTGGTATGTGGATTTGATATTTTTATTTGGCGTTTTTTACGGGGCAATGAATGAGGGAATGATTGTTTGAGAGGAATTTGCAGCTACTCCTAGTCCTTTGTGGAAACGTGCCGGGACATGGAAAGCTCCCGTGGCGTGGATAGGTGCCGGGGCAGGGAAAGGTTCCGAGGCGGGGACAGAGGATTTGGATAAATTCTATCCAATTAGACCAGAGTGTCTGGCTGATGTCCCCAAAATCCGCTTCAAGCCCCGGGTATGTATGAAATTTGGTTTTCGATCCAGTCGTTTTGTTTCTACCATATAATGTATACCCGTTACCGGCATGTTGGAAAAAAAGTTTGAATTTTCCTTTTCGGTTTAGTATAATGGTATTGGAAAGAAAAGAAAAGGAATCTTGGGTTTGATATGTATCCGATGTTTGTGCTTCCATAGGCTGGGAAAAATCTCAGTGCAAGAAGGTGGCATGCCGGGTTTACCCAAGATGGCCAGTTGGATATCGCGAAAGTGCTCCGGCGTATTCAGCGAGGGGTTAGCTTCTTTTAACTCCGATGATTACTTATGCTTATATCGTTGAATCATACATTTTAAATAAGCTTGTTCGTGATGAATAAGTTTAGATGAAATCTAAATTATCTCTAATTCTAAACCTGACCGTGGTGTGCCTTTGTTTCTAAGGAAGATCATAATGTTGGCATTGAAGCATCATTCTAGAAGGCATTTTCATCGTGATTAACTTGGTTTGACTTAGAGAGGGCGATTTGAACCCGACCCGCAATTTTGTTGGTTCAGGTCTCACCTACAATAGACTCATTAATTTTCAGGTTGGGTTTGCCATTGGAAAATGTAATTCGGGTCGGGAAACCTGGACATTTTCTATGCAAAACCCACAACGCAACCCAAAACCTGCCCCTCTTGCGGGATGGGTGTGGATAAGGTCTTCTCGACCCGAAACCTGAATGGTCAGCTCTAATTTGACTCAACTCAGATTTGTATGTGAAACATGTAGGGACTTAAATGTCCAAATGCGCCTGCTGCGAACTGTGATTATAAGCTTCATTGTGTTAAGACATATGAGTCCTTCATTCATTCATTACCCAAAAATAGAAATTCATTCAGGAAAATGGTACTTTTGTTGGAAGTTCAATGGTTTTCTTCGGGCTATGAAAGGATTTTGCTCATTCGAAAGAATATAATGTCGATATGCACTAACACAAGCAAACAACTTAAGTGGAAACTTCTTAATTGCAAAAAAAATCTGGTCAGTATAATATGTTGTTGCTAAGAAAGATATGTTACAACTTAGTTTGAATCTTTTTTATGTCAAGTCCGTCAGTCACAGTAGATACTAGAGACTTGTACCGGATGGTAAATATATTGGATGCTTCTTTCACGTCGCAAAATTTATATCTCAAGTGCATATTATTTTTTTCCCTTCTTTTTGTACTACATATCAGGGTGTTCATCCTTCGGTGAAAGGGTCTGTTTGGGAGTTTCTGTTAGGATGCTATGATCCTAACAGCACTTTTGATCAACGAAATGAACTCAGGCAAAAAAGGAGGTAATGTTTCTTTCAACTTGGGAATAAACACACAGATCATGATAAATCAATAGATGCATTGTAGGAAACTGATATAGTTCCAAATTTGTTCTTGTTCTGTATTAATAGTGGAATAACATAAGGATGCATGGCTTTAAATTATTTTTTTTGTGTGTTTCAAGTTATTATTATTTGTTGTAAATCACATGTATGTTTACGATCCCGGATTGTGATTTATCTATCAAAAGCCAGTCTGTTGAACCAGTTTACGGATAAACTAGTTGCTTCTTTGGTTCTCTTTTGAGGACACTGATATGGCTTACTATGTTGCTCGGTATCATCCGGTATTAATTTTGTTCATGTAAGATACAATTTGTCCGTTCTTCTTCTTTTGTAAGCATTGCAATTTGCAACACTACTATTTTCCGATCTTTTGTTTAATTGAATATCCTTATTCTATACCTCACATTGATCTTAGGGAGAAGTACGAAAATCTGAAAGCTGAATGTCAAACAATGGTTCCGGTGATTGGTAGTGGAAGGTTTTTCACAACACCTTGCATTACTGAAGATGGTGAACCTACTGATTCTATGACAACCAACGTTCGTGGAGTTGTTTCAGACAAGGGTGTTCGTCAGTGGATGCTTTCCTTGCACCAAATTGGTACGTATGTACCTGATGCTCAAGTTAATTCACATTTTACCGAATAGATAATTTGTTTTGTTCTTATTGATTTTTTCTTATAAGCAAGTGTACCAACCGAGGCTCGAACCTGAGACCTGTAAAGTCTCATCCACATTCCCTTGAAAAAATTCGGGTGCCTGTTACAAATTTAGACCTGGCAATTTGGTCACAGAATTCCTGACCCGCGTTTTTGCAGGCTTAGGCTGCGTAAAATAGAACCGATCAGTTTTCGGGTTGGGTTTACCATGTGAACAATGCAGGTCGGGTCAGGCAACCCATGCATTTTCTGCGTAAAAATTACAACTGACACATGACCCGGAACCTGAATTCTCAACTGTAGCTACTAGTGATGATCAGTGTCCTTTTCCGTGGTTTATACTTGTCTATTGACTTCCAGAAATGCTTAAATGGTAAAATCTGCCTTGTAGGTTTGGATGTTATTCGCACGGATCAGTCCCTTGTTTTCTATCAGGACGAAGCTAATCAGGCAAAACTGTGGGACGTTCTTTCGGTCTATGCTTGGATGGACACCGATATCTGCTATGTTCAAGGTTTAGTACTATGGATCGCTTTATCTTTCTCCCGAGTTAAAATGTTCTTTAATTTATTTAGGGATAATCACGAATAATTAAACCATTGTATTGCTGCACACGTTAATGAATTAAAAAAAAAATCACGACACTTGACTAACCTTAAGTTTATTTACCCCATTCCATCAGTTAGTTTTAACCAAATATTTACTCTCATCACTTGTCTTGCATGTTTTTTTATCAACCACAGGTCTTGCATGTGATCCCGAATTGTATGAAAATCCAAATTTACCCTTTATGTATATTTATTTTGACCTCATTCATCCACAAATAGTTTGAGAGGCCAAGTTGGGTGGCTAAACTTGATATTTGTCAAGTGCTGTGGAAAATTCAATAGGTTAGTTATGCGTGTTGGGGACACAGTTACCCCTTTTATTTATATATTATATTAACTCTTCTCTCGTACAGGAATGAATGATATATGCTCCCCGATGATAATGCTTCTTGAAAACGAAGCAGATGCTTTTTGGTGTTTTGAGCATGCTATGCGAAGACTGGTAATAATGTGATAATGTTTGATGATTTGTTTTTGTACAATTAATGCTTGTACCGTGCTTCTTTCGAGCATAATCCATGCTCGTGTTCTTGTTTCGATTACAGAGAGAGAATTTTAAGACAACTTCAAGGGCGATAGGGGTGCAAGCTCAGCTGAGTACACTCTCATATATTATTAAGACTATCGATCCTAAGCTTCATCAGCACCTTGGTATCGTTCCTGTTTCTCTTCCTCTTCTATTTCTCATGTTTTTGAATTTTTCGGGATCGAATGATTGCAGAATCGGAACAACACATCACCTTGCGTACAGTCTGCATTTCTAGAAATATTACTTTTTTTTCATGTCATTTTTTTGTAACTACTATACTATAGGAAACGATGGCCGAAGAACAAGAGTATATGAGAGACCCTAATTTCTTCTCCGAATCCTCAATTCAAACATTAGCTAAAAACCATAACTCTGACTGAAAAATATCCGAAAATTAAAAAAAAATGACCAAAACGCCCCTCAAATGAGCTCGGAATGCGAATTTCTTGGACTAGGAATTTCGTCACAATCCGTTGACATCACTGTGAGGCCTAGTAGTGCTCCATCTCATGCATCACATATTGTTGTTTTTGCTTTGTTTTTACCCTCTAAGCTAAAGTTTCAAGTAGTTTTGTTCGGTTTTGTAGTTTTACACACCTCTTCTTTGTACTATGTGCAAGAATACTTGAGCCTTCTTTTCCGGAAATCAAACACAAAACCCCACATTTTAATACAATATGAATGTGTACTAAAACAAACCCGATTTGGTCTTTTACTTTCTTATATTCACAGAGAATCTTGATGGCGGGGAATATTTGTTCGCGTTTCGCATGCTGATGGTACTTTTTCGGAGAGAGTTTTCCTTTGTGGACTCATTGTATCTTTGGGAGGTAAAGAGAATCACCAACCGAAAGACTTTTCTGTTGTATAGTTTAGCTCATTTTAAGACAATGATATAGTTTTGTTTCAGCTGATGTGGGCCATGGAGTACAATCCCAAGATCTTCACAACATACGAGGAGTCGGGATCTTCTAATCCTGATGGCTCTGTAACTAAATTGAATCGCAAGGTGCTGAGGCAGTATGGCAAATTTGAGAGAAAAAATGTTGAAACGGGACGTTCAGACCAGCAAAGCGATTTTGCTATTTTTCTTGTTGCAAGTGTTCTTGAGACGAAGAATAAACGGCTTCTAAAGGAGGCTAAGTGCTGGGATGATGTTGTCCAGGTACTCTATCTCTCTCTCTCTCTGTTATTTCAAATTACTCTTATCTCATGGCGGTTCTCTCATTGCAGATCTTGGCTGATATCACGGGAAATATGGATGCGAAAAAAGCTTGTGATGACGCGTTGAAGATTCACAAAAAGTACTTGAACAAGGTACGGCTCCATCGTCTAAGGGTAACAATTCATTTTCACGGGTTGTGTTTGTGTTGTGTCGAAAGTTTAGTTTTTTGCTAAATGGGTCAACCCCGAACACGATTCATTTGTGAGTGGGTTGACGCGACAATCACGCCCAACACGTTTAAATAATTGAGGTTTAAATTACACAACCTGACCCAACATGACCTATTTAATTTTATGTAAGTCATTACTGCTTGACATGACACATGAAATTACCATTTTATCCTTGCCTGTTTCATTAAATGGTTTAAACTGGTCAACCAGATTTGATTCGAAGACAAACCCGGTTAAGCTGAACTCAATGCCGTTTTAATTTGTGTCGAGCTACGGGTCATGACCCAAATTGCCAGTCCTACCCTCATGCACGGGCCCATCCTTTTTCTCCCTCTATGCAGATTCATTTGGTTGGAAATGATGCCTTGCATATAAATTGACTCTCATGAGATTGCATAGAACTTTGAAAGCCGAGCATTACAAACCATGGACCGAACCAAATTTTTTTATCGGCCCTAACCTGTCCTACTAAGCGACGAGACACGTTAGGACTGACAAGAAGTCACCCGATGAAATTACATGCCCGTTTAAGCCCGCAAGCCACATTGCTAGGTATAGAACTTTCACAAATTCATAATTCTGACAACCAAGTAACTCCATGGTTGTGTATGCATGCAGTTGCAAGCAAATGCCAAGAACAAGAAGAAGTAGACAGCGATCGTATCATCAACCCGCGAAGCGCAAACTCTATTTCCGAGCAACGGGTTATGCTACATTGCGAAAGATTTTCTATTCGGTGAAGCCGATTCTTTCATATATCTTAGTTATTACTATTTTAATCCTCCAGAAAACTGAGGTTCACTAGGTCTGTGGATAAAGATTATGCCATGAGATTCTTGTGTATTATCATCTCTTTGAAATTATTTTGTGCTTTCAACAATGAGCACAATTCCTTTTTTTTCATTTTTATTGTACTTTTTGACCAAAAGTTGTACGAAAGAAAGAATGTATAATCTTTCGTTTTGTAATTATAGTAAATATGTGATTTGGAGATTACGAGTTTATATGAAATAAATAATCTTTACAAAACAGGGTTGATAACTAGATGCCGCTAATTTGGATTTTGGGTTTCGGGTTACAGGTCGAATTTTGGATTTTATATGGTGTGCATCCGTTTTCGTAGTACAAAAATATACGTGTTTGGCCCACTAGTTCTTGTAGTTGTGTTTTTCGCGCGCACAATCAATTATGCGTGTTGTGACATATATTGTAATAATAAATTAACTCAAGATTTACTATATGCATCGTGTTCTTGCTGACTCGTATAATACACGACCAACTTTCAGCAAGAAAGACAATCTCTTCCTTTTTCTTTTGTTCTTTTACTATGATCGACCAGCTTCGTATCTTAGACAATACGGCCAAAAAAACGCACGCGATACTATCAAACTACTTTTTGTCAATCTTAATCATTACTCGGCAAATGCAATTCGGTATAAGACAGACAACGAGTAGATCGATGAAAATGTGAGTTTTTAACTTAATTGTTTAGACCCGCGACCCATTTGTAGGGTATGCATAAAATTGTGCAACAATTGGGATGAACTAAAAAAATTGGTCAGTCCGGTCTTCAGTCCACGCATGTTCCGATCCCGTCCAAAAACCAATAAAACCTAGGCCGTACCTTTCAAAATATATAATGACCCGAACACAGACATTCAAAATATAATCGACATTATTCGAATCACATAAAATAGAACCGTATCGGACAAACCGGCATGAACCCGTAACCCACACCAATTTTGAGCCGGGCTTTAATTAGGCATCAAACCCGAGCATGAAAACCCGACCCGAGATTCAAATTGTCAGCTTTAACCTAATCAGTTAAATATAAACCTCACTTCACTAAAAACCTAAGAACAAATGATCAGTACTCTCACTCCACTCCATTTTCACTGACTTCATCTCCGGCAACCGGCGGCGAAGCCAGCGACTCCATCTCCGGCAGGTATGGAACCTATATCTATTTGTATTGTCGGTTTGTGCTCCTAGCGATTATGTTTCTTTCATTGTTTTTTTTTTTTTCAGAAATGAAATCGGAAACAGAACCAGAATCAGAAATTGACTGTTCGATTGAGCTTAATGGTGGTGATAATACAGTGTGTGTGTGCTGCTTAGGTACGACACGAAATAAGCATATTCGGACTCACTAATTTTGTAATCGAGTCGTGTTTGTGTTGAATATCAACGGACAATTAATTATTGGTGTTGTGACACGCGCCGTGTTCGTGTTCAGTTGTTCAACACGATTAATAAAAGTGTCGTGTTCATGTTGGGTTGTGTAGCTCGCGGTCAACCTTCAACACTACATGAACACGACACGCACGAATGAATTGTTAGCTCTAGATAACATAGTTATGTTAAATACGTTAAATTCGTGTTATTTAATCATTTTGAGTCGTGTCTTGCTTGTGGTTTGTTGTGCCAAATGTGTTGTGATCGTGTTAATCCATATAGTACACATTCAACCTTCAGCACGACATGCACGCATGAATTGTCAACTATATTATATTATATTATATTATATTATATTATATTATATTATATTATATTATATATGTATATTGTTATTTTATTTTGATTCACTATTTATGATGGTGGATTGGTGATCTAATTAATTGATTGTTAGGTGAAGTTGAGTCAAGTGACAAATGTCAATAGTGGATTTGTTAGGTTATGTTTTTCATTTGGTCTAAAGTTACCATTGATTCTTTAACTATAAACTCGTATCACGTTGATCCTCCTACTATTTGTTAAATCATCAATGATACTTCAACCACTATTTGCTGCAAACACATTATGAAAGTCACGTGCTTGCAACAAATAAGGGTGTTCAAGGAAGAAGATGAAGCCATATGCTAGACATATGCTTATTTTTTACTCCAACTAACAAATTTTTCACTAAAAGGCCGACATATGAGTTTTTGGGCAATGGTAATGAGAATGGGTAGTTGTAGTGTCATTGGTGACTCTAAAAATAGTAGGATGAACATTGGTAACTTTAATAACCCTTTTTAGTAAGTTAAGTTAGTTCAATCCATGATATTTTCCAATTTAATTGATTGTTGGGTTATGTTTTCATGTTATATCTTTTATTGACTTTACAAATGTGTATAAAGTATCACTCATTAATCAGTATATGTATTTGTGTGTGTTGATTCTTACTTTTTTAAGTGAACAATTCAGCAACTTGTATAATTGTATTTGCTTAACACGTGTCAAAAGGAGTCATTGCACCAAAAACCTCACTCTTGGATTCTATTTTTTTTATAAAAAAAATTATTATCGAAATTTGTCCATTCTACTAGAGGTTGGCAATTTGTATATCTCGGATTGGGTTTGATTGATAAAGACTGATCCGAATCCAATCCGAAAGGGATCTAGGTTCCGTTCGGACTTCGGATTTCGGGCACGGATCGAAATGGACCCAAAAATTGGTTGGATCGGATTTTCAAGTCAGATTTCAGATTTTTTTTTGGGTTCGGATTTAAATTGCCAACTCTACATTCTGGTCTGGTCCACTCTGAGTCGTTTGGTTTGGTCCCAGGACCGACCCAAGTTGGTCCAGTTCTGGACCGATGCACACCCTACTTACACCCCTTCTTCACTATTGTTCCTTTGAGCTTCACTCATAGGCTGGTCCTCAAAACTCATATGTTGAAGATTTTCCATTATTTTCAGCTGAAAATTTTCCGGTTCTGATTTTGATTTGCTGTTGTTGGTTGGTTGGTTTCAGGATCTCGGGTACGGATTGTTTCAGGATCTCGGGTAGAGACAGTCTTCAAAGACACACAATCAGGTAGAGATTGCCCTCAAACACACACACACACAATCAGAGTCTTTTTTTTTTTTTTGATAAGTAAGCGTACCAACCGAGGTTCGAACCTGAGACCTCTGGAGGAGCAAACACCTTAAGCCAATTGCTCCAATGACAGTTGGTAATCACAGTCGGTTTGGTTCTGTACCGATGCACATACCTACTTACACCCCACAGGTTGTACTCAAAACTCACAGAAACCTGTTGAAGAGTTTCCATTTTTCAGCTGAAAATTCTACAGTTCTGATTTTGATTTGTCGTTGTTGGTTGGTTGGTTTCAGGAGCTCGGGTACATTTGGCCGACAAAGACACGCACAATCAGGTATGGACGGCCCTCAACCACGCACACAATCAGATACATACGGCCCTCAACAACGCACACAATCAGATACACACGGCCTTCAACCACACATACAATCAGGTAGAGACGGCCCTCAAACACACGCACAATCAGGTAGGGACGGTTTTCAAACACACACCCAAGGTTGGTCCTCGAAACTCAAAATCATCTCCAAAATCTGTTGCAGATTTTCCATTTTTCAGCTGAAATTTTTGTGGTTCTGCTCTTGATTTGTTGGTTTGGTTGGTTGGTTTCTTCTGAACATTGTGTGTCTGTGTGTGTTTAGGGAAAAAAAGAGGAATGCGTGTCAGGATCGGTGTTCAGTGCGTCTCTAAAAGGGATGAGACATGTGAGATCTAAAGATGGTGAAATGCTCACAAAGCCCTTCTTAGATGTGTGCAAAAACATCTTGCCTGTTATTGGTACCTTCGCGTTTCTAGATGTTCAGTGTCAGAAATCATTGTCAACTTAGAATTTATTTGCTTTTAATTATTTTTCATTTTGTTTTATGTTCCCTTTTTTTCACGGCAGGAAAGTTAGGAGCTGCTACGACCCTTGTAACATATGATGTTGCTGGTTATATATCAGTAAGTTCTTTATTTGCTCATTCAAATTATGGTTTCCACCTTCCATTGCCTCTGTTCGCTGCCAAACACTTTTTATCATGTAGGCCATCCAAAAAATTTCATGAATATTTAGTGTTTTACATAAAATTTCTACTAATTTTATTCCAAAATCCCAATTAAAACGGTTAGTCGGTTCCGACGAAACTGATATTTCCTTTTTCCTCTCAAAATTGGCAGAGGTTGGAGTCTAAATATCTATCCAACCCATCAGAGTTCAACCTTTTGTACAATTTGGTACTAGCTGAGGTTGAAGCTAAAGCACCAGCCGCTTCATCTACTTGTGCAAACAATTTACTTTGGCTAACGAGGTAGGCATTGCTCCTAGCATTTGCACGTGTATGAAAGTATGAAAATGACTCAGATTACGAGTATCTCCATAACTTTTATTTTCAGGGTCATGGATTTCTTGGTGGAACTGTTTCGTGGCCTACTGCAAAATCCGGACTGGACCATGTCGCATGCTTGTAGCGTCTCTTATAGCAAGACTCTGAAGAAACGGCATGGATGGCTAGCCAGGTCAAGTTTTTGGGTAAGCACTCATTAACACAATTGAATATTTAGTTGCAAAGTGTCTCAGAGGCTGAGTTGAGAACACTTATTCTCGTGGAAAGAATAAAACATGAACAAGTTTTTTATTTGGGCCAATAGTTGGATGAACCTTTTGTGTAACCACACAATTTTAAAGTAATTTTGTTTCGTAAAGCCATCAAATGACCATCTTTTGTACCTACGGATGTTCATGTTCTGGTCTGGATTGGAAAGCCGGATCGGACCAGAAAGTGTGCACTGACAAGCCCTTTGGTCTTTGCAATTAGAAATTTCAGTCTTTCGTTCTGGACCAGAATGGGTACACCTATCTTCACTACAAGAAATGTCGCTTTTCGCGGCGAAAAAGCGTAGTAAAAGAAAAACAGTGGTCGCGAAAGGTTTACAAAAAAAAGTGCATCTGTTTTGGAGCTTTTTGCAACAAGAGAATTGGACATGGCCGTTTTGAGACTTTTCACGGAGGCTTTTTGTCCTCTTGTGACGAATTTTGGTCACCGTGAAAGGTGATCTTTCTTGTAGTGATCAGTTGTACCAATTTACCGCGTTATTTTTGTACATAGCCAGGATAGCCCCACCTCAGCTTTGCGGAGAGGTTGTTTCCCGACTTAAACCCGAGACCTCAAGGTAGCAAGCCTCCCGTTGTGCCAAAGGCCTCGCCCTCATTGCCAAAATGCTATAAATCAATAAGTTACTTCATATGATTTCTTTCTTCTTCAATTCATTTCATATTCACAATGGATTGGGTTACAGGTTGCCTTGAAGCTTGCTCCGGGCAGGAAAAAGTTTATGGCTGTCGCAGGAGGCACAAGTGATCTCAACTCCGTCATTGAACGTTTCTGTGAAAACTTAAGTCTACTTCTGGAGGAAAATCACAAGATCTTGGTAAGATTTCTTGCAAATCGGTTTAACTATTAAGCATAGAAACTTCGTAACTTTTGTTCACGAACATTTATCAATAAAGAATGACATTCGCAGAAAGACGCAAATTGTTTATTCTTTTGTTTTCTTGTTTTGACGTTTTACAGGCGAGTTTTGCACTGGACGAGATAAAAGCTTCTTGATCGCAACTGATATCCCGGTGGTGATTCTCTTACACCTGAATACTTGTTGACACGACACGACACAATCAACATGTTTAAATAAATGGCTTTTATATTACACGACTGGAGGCATTTAAGTAAATGAGTTTGGAATTGGATTGATTTGACACGACTCAATATATTTAACCCATTTAATGTACGAGAGCAATATTTTATACCATTAGTTGTCACTCTTACAATTTTATCCTTAAATGGGTAGCATGACCCTTCGACTTAACGATCCACACCGAAATATTAGAGCTCACTCATCTTTTTTGTGCTTTTGCCTAAACAGTATAATTTGGTTAACTTTTGCGCTTATTCTGATTCGTGTCTTCTCGTCAGGGGTATCAATCAGCTTCTTTTGAAGACGGAGGAGTCAGAATAAGCCTTGCAGATTTAATTTTTCTCGTCTTTTGAACAGTTTCACTAGTAGCAAATGTGTTTTGGAGGTAAACACTGATAGAAAATAAAGGGTTTGTTTGGTAAACTTACGTCTAGAAGTAAATAAAGGGTTTGTTTGGTAAATTTAGTTTAAAAGTACATTGAAAATGTAGTTTTGTCATGTTCGGTACTCTTATTGGACTATCAATATGAATTCAGATCGACCTCTTGTTTTCGAAAGAACTATGTGTTTGTCATATTTGCAGCGTAAGGTCAACCCTTGAAACAATGGGGTCAACCGAAAACATGTTAAGAAGACTTTGTTTGTCACCAAACAAATACATGTCGATCCATAATCGCTTAGAGTTGACCGTTTATTACATTGACCTTGTATTATGATTTGAAGGTCAACCCATACAACACCAAAGTCGTCTCTATCGTCCTACACGGTCAACCATTCATTTCAGAAGATGGTTTGAATTAAAGTGTATCGTAATTGCATTGTGATATAGTAAAGACATTTTAGTAACACCGCCCTCATCTCTTACCTCATGTGAGAGTTGCAGGAGGTTGAGAGCTCTTGTGCGAAATATCTAGAAATTACGAAATAGTAGGGGCATTTAAGTAACACCACCTTCAACTTTTACCTCATGTGAGAGCTGTAGGAGGTTAGGGGCTCCTGTGAGAAATATTTGTTTCGAAAAAATGTTTGCAAGGAGAGAGTTAGCCGAACATCAACGACTGATTTTCTTTGTAGACGTTGCTACATGGAGGTCCCTGTAAGAGGGAAGTTGAGCAACCAAAATTAATAAATTATAATAAAGACATATTTGCCATCAATAAGAGTAAAGTCTAAATGAAAAGTAATTTAATCCCCGCTCAACACATTTTTGGAAAATGTGAGAACTTTAGCTTGTGACTAAGTCTCGAATGAGAATTAGTTTTGGGTATGGTTAAACGGCTAAAATGTGTCAACCGCGAGTTTGCAGGTCCACTTAAAACACATCATAGTATTAAACCAAAAACAAACAAAAAATAATTTAGTATGGACCAAATCTAAACTCAAAAAAATGAATTCGGTCCGATTTGCTTACATGGAAATGTGGACCGCGATTCTAAACCAGGAAAGATAAGAAACGTGTTTCCATCAAACAACTTTTTCTTTTCGTAAATTTTAATGTGTCTCGCCACTCAGCAAAAAATATTAAAACTTGCAAAGTATTGAGTTTTTTGGGCCGGCCCGAGTTACTGATTTGGTGCAAATTTGGACATAATGGGCCGATTCGTGGGCTTTAAAGCCCACTTCACCAACGGCCCAATCCAAAAACACAGACATTGACACGAGTCACAGCATTTTCTCAGACCAGCTTCGTCTCTTACACGCCTTCTTCACTATTGCTCCTTTTCACTTGAGCTTCACGATCACTGGTCGATCCTCAAAGCTCAAAATCACGCAAATCTGCGGTAAAATTTCAACTTCTCAGCTGAAAAATTTAGCAGTTCTGATCTTGATTTACTTGTTTCGTTTGCTTTGCTTTGTTTAGAAAAAAAATGGAGTCAGGATCGGTGTTCAGTGCGTCTCTGGAAGGGATGAGACATGTGAGATCTGAAGATGGTGAAATGCTCACAAAGCCTTTCTTAGATGTCTGCAAAAACATCTTGCCTGTTATTGGTACCTTCAACTATACCTATTTCATTTCCTTAATTTGTTTCATTTATTTCACAATTGCATGTCAACACTGTAATGATGATTTTGCTATAATTTTGTTGTAATGTGAGATCTCAAGCTTTTGATAGTAATTGATATTTGGGTCTTTAAGTATCTGTAGAAGGTTTTAGACTTTTAGTTGACTTGACTAGAGGATTATAGGCTTTGAGGTTACGAGTTCGAGTCTTGTCGTAGAAGACCTGTGTATGGACTATGTGTAGGCTTGCATTTGAGAATGTGTGTTAGAGTATGAAGTTAGTGTTAGTTTTTCAAGTTTCAACTATCAGCTTAAGTGCTAAGAGAACCCAATCCAAAAGATTAGTTTTAAGCGTTTTAATAACATAACCTTCGAAAAGACTAGTTTTAAGCATTTTGCTGACATAACATAACCTTCCAAAAGACTAGTATTATAGGGGGAGAACCGACGAGCCAACTAGATGGCCCCACTCTTGGCTCATACTGATCCTTCGAGTTGTCGGCGGTAGCCAACTCTTGACTCGCACTGATCACTCTTGTCTCACACTGATCCTTCAAGTTCTCCCCTTCCGCTTTGGTAGCCAGCTCTAGATGACCCACTCTAGTGGCCCCACTCTTGGGGCAACACTGATCCTTCGAGTTCCCCCCTTCCGCTTTGGTCAACTCTCAATTGAAGAGCCAATGGAACAATCTAAGCCTAATAGGAGAGCTCAACCCCCAAAACTAGTCTAATAGATGGAAGAACGTATAAGAAGCACCCTTGGTATATGGTATGTTTCTGATGTGGGATCATAATATTATCAGTGTTTTAAAAAGCGCAGAGCGCACTTGAGGCGCAAAGGTCGTCTGGGGCTTAAGCGCACTGTATATATCTCAGCCTCTGTTGGAATATGTTAATAACGTTGTACTAGTTTTGAGTTGCATTTAGATATTACTATCATGTATCATGGCATGAATAGTCGGGATTTTTCTAGAAGTTCAGTGTCAGAAATCATTTTCAATTCAGAACTCAGTTGCTTTTAATTATCTTTCATTTTGTTTTCTGTTTCTTTTTTTTTCACGACAGACAAGTTTGGAGCTGCTATGACCCTTGTAAAATACGACGTTGGTGGTAATATATCAGTAAGTTCTTTATTTGCTCGTTCAAATTATGGTTTCCACTTTCCATTGCCTTTGTACTCTGCCAAGCACTGTTTATCATGTGGGCCATCCAATTTATTTTGTGAATATTTATTCTCTCACATAAAATTTAATACTTACTTTTTCAAAATTTGCAAAATGAACTTCATTTGTTGGCTGGTAAATTCTACTTTGGAACAACCAATATTAAACCAGTGACTGGTATCCAAGTTGAGCCGTCTTCAATATCATCCTTATGGATCTTACCATATATAGAAAAAATGACATTCTTAGGGTGCAAAGCATTTTTCCCTTCAAATTTCAATTGCCAGCTGAAACCGTTCAATTCTTAGTTTTTTAACCCTATACATATCCCTTAAAAACTGATATTTCCTTTTTCCTCTGAAAAATGGCAGAGGTTGGAGTCTAAATATTTATCCAACCCATCAGAGTTCAACCACTTGTACAGCTTGGTCCGGGCTGAGGTTGAAGCTAAAACAGCAACGGCTTCATCAAGTTGCACAAACGGTTTGCTTTGGCTAACGAGGTAGGCATTGCTCATAGCTTGTGCTCTATACGCAAGTATGGAAATGAATTAGATGACATGCATTTTGTAACTTATATTTTCAGGGCCATGGATTTCTTGGTGGAACTGTTTCGTGACCTACTGCGAAATCCGGACTGGACCATGTCACAAGCCTGCAGCGATTCTTACAGCAAGACTCTGAAGAAATGGCACGGATGGCTAGCCAGTTCAAGTTTTTCAGTAAGCTCTCGTTAACACAATTGAACTTTTAGTCTCAAAGAGTATCTTAGATGCTGAGTTGAGAAAACATATTCTTGGGTATATTTAATAATATGAACTTGCTTGTGCAAAACCGCTATTCTGACTAGTGACTAGTAGGGGAATGGATCGAAAATCCCAAAATTCATGAACCGAAGGCCGGTTGGGTCTTAAATTCCAGTCTCGACCCAATCATGCACACACCTATTGACTATCTTTGCGTAACCTCATAACTTTATAAGTAATTTTGTTTTGTAAAACCTTCATCTTTTGTACCGATTAACAGCCAAGATTTTATACAAAAAAGGCGACCCAGTGCTCAAGACAGTAGCCTCACCTTAGCTTTGCGGAGGGGTTGTTTCCCGACGAACTGTCATATCTTGAGATGACAATTTGGGTTTATGGGTTAAGTTTTTCATGTTTGGGTTGCAAGAGGTGCGAGTCAGGATTTGTTTTGGTCCATGGGTTTTACATAGAAAATTTGTGGGTTTGTCTAATCTGACTTGGAACTTATTTGGGTATAGTTTATGTGACCCAAACCCTAGAAAAATGTTGGTCGAGTTTCAGATGTCTGGGTTCAGATCCAAATTGAAAGCTCAAGTTGCGCCAAGTCTCATCCTCAGTGACGAAATACATAAATCAATTAATTAGTTTGTATGATTTATTTTTTCTTCAATTCGTTACATATTTATCGATGGATTGGGTTACAGGTTGCCATGAAGCTTGCTCCTGACAGGGCGAAGTTTATGGCTGTCATAGGAGGCACAAGCGATCTCAACTCCGACATTGAAAGTTTCTGCGCAAACTTCAGTCCACTTCTGGAGGAGAATCACAAGTTCTTGGTAAGATTTCTCGCAATTCGGGTGTTAACTATCAAGGTTTTTGTGTCATTCCTCCTCCTTGAAAGTTCATAACTTTGGATCGCGAACATTTATTAATAAAAAATGATGGGTTAAATCCTTCTGCACCGCAAACTGTTAAACATTTGAAAAGGGCTCCTAAATTTTGGTTATGGACCATTTTCAATGAAAAAGCTCGTAGCCTCATACACATTTTAGATTTTATGGTTTTCCCCTTATGATGAATCCTAAACTAAATTTTTTGAAATTGGTCGGCAAAAGATTTATACTTTTTAATAAATTGAATCTACCATCATGTTAATCTCGCAAATCTACATGATCTTAACACAAAAATTAACCAAAGCTCCTCTAAATTTAACACAAGAATACCCTAAATTGAAGATTATAATACAAACTTATGATTGTCATAAACCGATTTTAGTGATAAACCACACTTTCTGTCAGTCCAATGATGTAAACATTAAAATAACTGTTTATGGGTTAAAACTTATGTTTTTTTAATGGTATGAGGATGCATAAAGATTTAACCCAAGAATGATAGAGACATATTATGATCTTTTTTCCTGACTTTTTGCAGGCAAGCGTTGGATTGGACGAGTTAAAAGCTTCCTGAAGGCAACTAATATCTCGATAATGACTTTCTTGCCCCTTATTCCTTGTTTTCCGTTCTTTGAAAACTATATTTCTTATATGCACCAATCATAACATGTTTAGTATGAATTACAAAACCACTAAACTAGCATGTAACTGGTCTCCACCTTTTCTATATAATTTTGGTATTGATTATTTATAATGTTTCTTAGTCACGGTCAATCTTTGACCTGCTAGTCGATTTATGTCGAGAGCGGGTTTGATCCTCGTTGTTCGAAATTACGATTAGGGGTGGCAATTTGTCTTCATGAGTCGTGTTGAAGTTTTAGTATTACGGTGAGTTAACCTGAACACGTCTTGATTACTATACGGAATGAGTTACACGACACGCACACGATCCAATTATGAACCGGTTGACATGACACGGCCCGTGTATGATCTGTTCAATTAAACGGGTAAGGTGGTTCAATTAGATTTGGTATGAACACAATTATGCTGAACCTAATCCCGCGTAAATTTGTGTCGAGTCACGAGATATGACCCTAATTGTGAGCCCTAGTCACGATGCTATCTAATTCTCTCTACATTTCTAGTTTCCGAGGAACCAGTAACCACCAACCAACCAAGACCTGTAAAAACCTTTCTAAATATAGCTTCTCCCAAATGTTTCTTCCCTAAATTTTCGATTTGAGTTCTGGTTTTGGCTAAAAGGGTATTAGAAAAAACAAGCCATTGTCTCCAAATTTGTCAAAACCTTGTTTTGTCATCATTGATGTAACATTCTCACTTGCTTGTTTTCCGACTTTTGCTTTCGGTGCAAGGTGTGTATCTCTAAAACATTGAATTCAGGTAGCAATTGGTTTAGAATTTTTGTTCAGTAATGAAAATAGAGAATCTAGAGAATCGAAATGGGAATGTGATTCTCATTGTACTGTTTGGATTATGATTTTTGGTCATGAAAATGGCTCTGAAAATTGTTGTTCTTGATACTCAGTACATTTTGTGTTTGTTTCAGATTTGATGCTTGAATTTTCCTTCATTTTCTTGGGAAATACGTGAAAGTTTTCAAGCCAAAAACAGTGCTTGAAAATTATGGCATCCAATAAGATGAAAGGTCTTTTCAAGGGACTAAGATATATTTCTCAAAAATTTGGTATTGAAAAAATTCTCAATTTGTATATGTATATTATTATTATTATATATAAAAATCCAAATAATAAAGAATGTGAAGGTTAATTTGGTCATTATGCTGTGCAGATAGTGAGAAAGAACCTGAAATGCAGATTGGTCTTCCCACAGATGTAAAGCATGTAGCTCATATTGGATGGGATGGCCCATCTGTGAATCAACCAGGATGGGTAATTTTATCATTTATACTCACACATAGGGCTGACAATTTGGGTTATAACCCATGACCTTACACAAACACGACACCAATTGAAGTAAGTTTGGGTTCAACTCAATCGGGTTTGTGTCGATTGACCCAACCCATTCAATGATTGAGTCGTGCTCGTGTCAAACCCGCCCAAGTAGACAGGTTGTATAACCCGTATATTGACCCATCTATTGAAGGATAAAATTGTTATTTCTGAAACATATTGGAAAAAACGATTTATATGGGTCAAATATATCAAATCTTGTCGCTCACTATCAACTCGAATTTGCAATTTGGTCACATATTTTCAACAATTATTTGAATTATCTTTTGGAATGGGGTAAAAATATTGAAATTTACATGCAGATGAGTGACTTTAAAGGAGAGGAATCAGAAAGCGCGAACGGAGATACCGAAGGTCTGATTTGTAATTATATATAATAATATCGATGTTGTAAGAGTTAGACCGAAATTTAACATGAAACTTTGAATGTGTAAATTAGTCAATATCGATATGACAATATTTTAATTGCTTAGATCGTGAAAGTCAAAGATCGCAAACAACCACGACAAGAGACTTGCCGGACTTGCCAAAAAAATCAAGACGTTCGAGCACAAATATGAGCGCCGAAGGTGAAAACCTAGGAAGAGAAAAATCAGTTAGAGAAAAACCAAGAGCATCAAGAAGGTCTTCTAAAAGCACCCTCAAAGCATCCGAAAGTTCGAACGCAGGTCGGGTCTCGGATACAGGTTTGGAAAACAACCCAGAGAAAGATGCCATCAGAAAGGCCCGAAGAAAGAAGTCAAAAGACACGAGGGACCCGTCCCTTACAGGTGGCGGTGTGTCTCGAAAAACCAGATCATCGTCGAAAGCTGCGTCTTTAGATTCGACTTTAGATTCGACTTCTTCAAGTCTCGGGTTAATTTCGGAGTCAAAAGTACAAAATGAAGAAGAGGATGGGTTATCTTGAAACAAAATGGGTTTATATGGGTGTGTTTGGTGACAGTGGTAGCTAGTATCTTGGTTAGTTTAACCTTAAACCCTAATTGAAATTTATACCGTAAACACTTCACACAAACAAAAACAGTGTATATTATTGTATTATTACTCTATTGTATCAACTTGTGTATACTTTCTACATTAATTAATTATTCAAATTCTTTTCTTTTTCTTGTTTTCTAGATAATTATATAATTAAGTTAACTAGTCTATTGACCGAATTATTGATTCAGTTGATCGAGAATTGAACTGTACGACGCTTTAGAGACTAGAGGTGGCAATTTCGAGTTTGTTGGGTTAAGGTTATTTAAGCTTGATCCAAATCCAACCCAAAATGGTTTCGTTCGGTAAGCCGAAACGAATCACTTTTTAATCATAAAATGTGTTATTTTAGACCACATGTTCGTGTTAAAAAGTCTGACTCTAGATCTTTCAAATTTGCGGGCACCGCCGCTCACCCCTACCAAGACCCGAACAAATTTCTGGGTCGGAATGGGTGTCCGTCAGGAGCCCATAAGTTGAAAAGATGAGAGAGAGAACATTAAGATTAGTATGGTCATTTGCTTGATTATGTTTGTTTAGGTTTTCTTTCCTTCATTCTGGCCTCCATTACATTACACACTAAGCAGCTGCACAACACGGGCCACCGAACCCGTTGATACCCAACACCCGACTTTATTTTCAGCGGATCAGCTTTCGGATTGAGTAAACCAGCGGATTCCAGTACATTTTATGCCTAAAACACGAAATTATTTCAAAGTCGGGTGTTCACCAACCAGAACCCAACCCAACCCGACCTTAAATTTGTCAACTCTACTCATCTTCTCCCCGCACAGTCGTGCAACACGCTAGCCTTATAGAGGTGGCAATTAGTCATATCAGATTTAGTTTGGATTCCACATTGAAACATGAGATCCGATCTGATATTTTTTCGGATTGAATTGGATCAGATATGATTGGACAAATCAGCTCATTTTACACTAAAATGACCGGATTTATCATATCCAATCCATTCCCAGTCAATTTTTCTGCAAGAAAAATCTTGTAGTCCGATCCGAAATTGGTCGAATTGGATTGCATTAGATTTTTCTCGATTAGATTTCAGATGACCGCAAATTCGGATCCACATTGCCTACATTATAGCCCTACCTATCACCTCAACCCCTTCTTCTTCTTCTCCACCACAAAATGCCAAACCTCGCCGCCGCTCGCCGCCGCAGCAGCCTCATGAAGTTCCGGCCGCTCACAGTAATCGTCCCCACCGAAAAGATCATGAAACAAGCCATCAAAACCGTCCTCGAATTCATCTACGACACCGAGTCTCCAGAAGCTTCCCGCGTCTCGATCCGTAACCAAATCAAAGACCAGTGGCGAGGCTGCGACTCGTTCCTGAAACTCAAGATCGGCGGCGAGTCTTTCATTGACCCGCACCGACTCGTCCCGATCCTGAGAGAGGAGATCGACGATCCAAATCTGTTTCGAAAACTGTTCTCTACGTTTCGGAACAGCGCGATTCTCTCGACCGTTGCCGGGAACATTTATATGCGGAAGCTTAGAGGCGTTGTTTGGTCGCCGATCGGAGTCAAGTTCCGGCTAGGGTTCAAGGAGGACCAGCAGAGGAATGTTGTGTTCTCTACTTCGTCGTCGTCGCTTGTCGCCTTCCTTAACCGGCCGTCGAGCCTCCTCGGCGCCGCCGTGGTCGGCCATTAATGCTGGTGGCTGCAACATTGTAACGATCAGTGTTTGGAGGCGAAGAGGATGGTGATGGGTTGTGTTAGAGCTGCCAAATGGGCTATTTAGTTCGGGTTTGAGTAGAAAAGACTTAACTGAACCCGAATAAAAAGGTTGATCAGCTCGGGTTTTCGAGTCTTTCCCTGTGAATGTACGGGTTTGTGCAGACTTTCCCAACCGAAAGATAATCAGTCTATTTTGTGCAACTCAAATTTGTAAAAATACTAATTGAATTTCGGATAGTTGCAATCGAGTTTTGAGTAACTGCGAGTTCAGATCAAATTGTAGTTTTAGGTTGTGTTTGCTTGTTTGAGTCTTGGATTGTGCTAACGGTAAATTTGAGAGATTATGGTCGAGTCTTGGATTGTTTGTTTGAGTCTTGGATTGTAGCTTTAGGTTGTGTTCATGATATATATAATTCGAGGTCTCAGTTTCGAGCCTTAGTTGATATACTAATAATATTTAAATATAATTATATTGTCTTAGATATTAACTGCAGCATGAGTATTTTGTACAAAATTGATGACAAATAGCATTCCTCTAAACTTGCTATTCCATGAATAATGTCCCTGCAAAATTATATTTTTATTTAACTACTATAATTATTTTCTTCAATTTCAATCCAATATTTGCCATTATTGCCCATCCAAGGCAACAAAAATTAACTTCACCTAGTAAACATCCTCAATAAGAAAAGAGACAACAATAACAATTAAAACTCGATACGACCAGAAATCTCTTGCCTGAATTGTCCGATCAAAGCCTGATAGGACCCAAACACTCTTTCGGGACAAATATTTTTTACCAGTTAAATTCGAAGCACTCGCTTACGAGAAGAAATGTACAAGTAATGGATTATTCACCAACGAAAGAAAAAATACGAAGACCAACTTCATTTTGAGTTGAGCCAGGGAAAAAAAATTCTTATCTTGTGATTGAAAATGTGCCAACCTTGTACCAAAAGTTTTGTCGGCAATTTCACGGCTTGGACTTGAATCGTCCTTGTATCAATCAATTCACAATTTTCTGAAGTTCTCTATCTCCACAAGAGCCTTTTGGTTCACAGCAAAAAGAAAACAAGATAAAATTGTATTGTGAGGTAAGGAATTTCCTTAACTGGATAATGCTTTCACTGCTTTTTCTGCAGCATCATCCAAATCTTCCGCCGTTATAAGCGCCATGCCACTTTCCTGCACAATCACGAGGAACGATTGATTTAGTTAAAGCTGGCAATTCGTGTCGAAAAGACTTAACCCAAACCTGCAAGAGGTAGGTGAATGCGGGTTTTATATAGTAAATATGTGGATAAGTGCGGGTTTGCCTGACCCAACTCTACTTTTCTCAGGGTGAATCCGACCCGACACAAAAAATAATCGAATCTATTTTACGTAACCTGGAGCTGCAAAAATGAGTGGTCGGATTTTGGGTGCCGCTGGCTCCAGTTTTTTTATTGGAGATTCAAAAGGAAATGGTAACAAAATTGACAAGATTTGATTTCTGATTGAGTTTTATTTATTTACCTTCAGAATTCTCTTTCCTTGGTCAACATTGGTGCCTTCAAGACGAACCACAACGGGTACCTTCAGAGCAACCTTGAACACAAATTCATAGAAATGTTAATAATCGGGTCATGTTTTGGTTGAACCATTTAATGAACATGAATTGTCACGGGTGCCGAAAAGAAAATAGTAATATACAAGAACTGCCTACTGAACCAATGCCCTCACCTGCTTGGCAGCATTGACGATTCCACTTGCAATTACATCACATTTCATTATTCCCCCGAATATGTTCACCAAAATTGCTTTTACCTTATCATCGGAAGTCAATATTTTAAACGCCTCAACCACCTGGTTCACAAAATTCAAGAATTAGAGATCACATAGAAATTAGTTTTATTTATCGATCAATTGACTGTTGTGTGGACCATTATTAGGTTTGTTGACAATTCATCTACATAGTATTAGTACATAGCTACGATGCATGCACCTGTAAATATCACTATCTGCTTCATATGAATACCACATAGAAGTGGAGCTGGCAATTCGGATTTTGGATCAGTTTGAAAAGACCGAATCCTGCCCGACCCACAAGAGGTACACGTCTCGAGTCGGGCTGCGGGGTTTACATATAATGTGTGGGTGAGTGCAGGGTTTGCCTGACCCAATCTGCAATTTTTCAATGTCAAACTCAACCCAGCCCAAAAATCAATAGGTAATGCGATCCGAACCCACAAAAATGTGGGTCGGATTTCAGTTCCCAACTTGCCAACTCTACTGAAGAAAGGGAGGGATTTAGCTACAACTATATGCAGAACAGACCAATGGCACCAAAATACTCTTCCCTTCCTAAAATGAGTGTCGACTTTCTCTAAATAAAAAATTGTCCCAAAATGAGTGCACTTTCTTTTAAGAAATGTAATTATGCATGAATTGCCAATAATATCCCTAAAATAAGTTGGTTAGAACCACTTGAGTTTGTTATATTAAATGCATGAGTGTATATTTAAGAGTATAACACTAACTTATCCTTAACTTTTACAAATAAAAAAATGGAAATGGAAACGTATGGAGAGAAACTAAAATTAAACCATTACCTGGTTTTCAGAAGCATTGCCACCGACGTCCAAAAAGTTGGCAGGTGTTCCTCCATGCAATTTAATAATATCCATAGTAGCCATTGCTAATCCCGCACCATTCACCATGCAACCAATTTCTCCGTCCAAACCAATATAGTTCAAATCGGCTTTGGCAGCAGCTACCTGCCAGAAGGCAAAGGAGCAATAAACAGGATGTCTATGACTTGAGGATTGTAGAAGACCAACTCAACTAAAAGATTAAACTAATAGTTGAAGGCACAACTTATTTTATACTCTAACATGCACTCTCACGTGCAAGCATGCTCACCCAAACTTGTAACCTCTAGTTCAATCAGACTCTGATACCATATAGACCATAGAGGACCAACTAAACTAATAGTTTAAGATGATAGTTGAAGGCCTAACTTTAATTTTATATTCTAACAAGGATTAATCGGAAGAGTCCTAGTGATTCATGCGTGTATAGAATAAATAAAAATTACTCTTCTTTGCAAAAAGAAGAAAGAGTTCTAATTCCCTAGATAAACTAGTTACAAAGACGACTTCTTTTTCAAGCAAAGTCAATAAAATCATTATATGCATGTCCAATAGATTCAGAATCAGCACAAGTAAATACCTCTCGAGGATCCTCCTGTGATGGATCGCGGTATGCAAATATCTCCTTCTGACGAAAAGCAGCATTATCGTCGAAGTTCAACTTAGCATCAGCAGCAACCAACTGGTTATCAGAAGTCTCTGCCAAGGGATTAATCTGCCCAAAAAATAAAGGACTCAGATCAACATATCGAATGGATAAAATAACACTTGGAAGCATAAAATATTGATCAATAAAACTTATGGGATGTGATAGTTTATGCTCACTTCTAGCAAGGTGCAGTCACTTTCACAGAAAAGTTTATATAATTTCTTCACTTGTTCCATTGCATCTTTTTTATCAGCCCCCTTGGGAGCCAAACCGTCTACAACCTTTGCAGCATCTTTATCAGTGATTCCTTCGAAGACGTCAATAGGTACCTATAGAAAGCAAAAACAGTGAACCAGTTACATAATGATATAGCAAAGGAAGAAGAGACTGTAGGTAGCAAATAATAAGACATAGAACAAAAACGTAAATAACAACCTTTATAATCATGTCAGGATATTTCTCTGCAAGGTCTTCAATGCTGGTTCCTCCTTTACTACAAGCAATTATAAGCTGAAAAATAGCATGTGTAAATAAATATAAAAGATTGAGACTATAGACCCCTATAATTCACAGCAAATGCAGAGATTATGCATTCAGGTGGAAACATACTGGACCAGCAGTATTACGATCCAAAGTGATGGCGAAGTACATCTCGTTGACAAGGGACAATTTTTCACACAAGTAAACCTGTTTAAGGAAAAGAAACAAAATGAACATTATGCATAATCCATTAGACTGGTTACTTTTAAGTTATACATTGAATGAAGACCAAAGCCAAACCTTGCTGACAATTTTGCCTTGAGGACCAGTTTGTTTGGTAACAAGTATCTGTCCAAGCATCTTCCCTGCAAGTATTGGGAGTATAAGATGAAAATAGAGAAACTTCTAAAAGAAAGAGCTTAATAATGTAAATCAAGCAGCATTTGACCCAGAATTTCAGGCAAAGCAACTTTCCATACAACTTGTGCACAAAAAAAATTGAAATTCGTATGTCAAGCATCATTTCAATTGTAGATTATGTATGATTATTAGATTGACCTATCTTCTGCTCAAAGGGAACTGGAGATAACCCTATGATCTAATAATAACAATTTATGGGGGAAAGGCTATTGGAAACAACAAAAATCAACTGCCACATGTGTAAAGGATATATGATAATTTTCAGTACCTGCCAATTCTTCAACTTGGTCCTTCTTTACAATGTGAACTCCGCCTTTAAGCCCACTTGTAAATGTTCCAAGACCTCGCCCACCAGCTAGAATTTGGCTCTTGACCACCAACTGCACCAAACCAGAACATCAGTCACAATTCTCAATTTTAATCACTTGATTATGTTTGCAAGAAGAAGTGACAAAAATTTAATTGCTAAGACATCATATTTGCCACATTGATTCTTGGCGAAACAAAACGGAAGTCAGCTCCAACAATTACCTCACTCTGATTCGGAAAGACATCCTGAATGGCTTTCCTCACTTCTTCAGTAGAAGACACAGCCACTCCTTTCGGAACATTAACTCCAAATTTACCCATCAATTCAGCCCCCTGAATCCAAAAAATCAGACTTCGTCAATTTTTAAATCCAGCCAACATAGCAAGTCAATGTTGCAATCATTTCCATGATCAATAGGAAGAAAATATGAAAATATTGACATTCCATAACCCTAAATTGGTGGACTAATAACACCTACACTTTTCCTCATTTTGTTCAGTAAGGAACAAAATGACACGAGAATCAGACTGAAAATCATATCTCAAAACTGTTTCCCCTTAATTTTTCTCGGTGACCAAACAAAAATACTACATATCATTATCACCCATAAAATGAGTCCATATGTGTGATCACAATTAGCCAGTCAAAATGAAATTCTTTATAACTCATAATAAAACCACGTTTAGTTTTCTCGGCAGCCAAACAGAGAGCAATACAGATTATTTCCATGGTCCAACAGGAATAAAATACAGAAATATTACACAACCAGAAAAAACAGAGCAAAAACAAGAAATCACTCTACCATTACCATAAAGTTCGATAATACCTGCAGTACATGACATGAGTTTCATCTTTTTGTTCACTAAGGAACAAAATGACACGAGATTTAAGTTGAAAATCATATCTCAAAACTGTGTACCCTAAATTTACTCGGCAACTAAACAAAAATACTACAGATCACCCATAAAATGAGTACATATGCATGATCGCAACTAGCTAGTCAAAACTAAATTCTTAACAACTCATAGGTAATACCAAAATTACTCTCCAGCTTTTCTCACCAGAAAACAGAGAACAGTACTGATTATCTTCATGATCCAACAGGAATAAAATACAAAAATATTACACAACCACAAAAAAATAGAGCAAAACGAGAAATCACTCTAGCATTACAGTAAAATTCCATAATCCCTGCGCTATATGACGTGAATTTCATCTCCCTATACACTAAGGAACAAATCGCCAAGAAGAATCAAGCTAAAAATCATATATCAAAACTGTTTTCCCCTATTTTTCTCAGCAACCAAACAAAAAACAACAAACACACAACAGATCACACACAAAATGAGTACATGTGAGTGATCGCAACTAGAAAATCAAACCGAAACTCGTCAAAGCTCATCGTAACATCACTTTTTTCCTCCGCAGCCAAACAGAGATCAATACAAACTATAAATAAAAACGAAAACTACAGAACTCAACAGAAAATATAATAAAAATTACAGTGATGAGGATGAGATTAAAGGACCTGATACTCATGGATGTTGAGGCGGCGAAGCTGCTGTTGCTGCCACTTCCCGGCGACGGAGAGGGAGCGATCTGCGATCTTCTTGAGCAATCCTCTGACCATTCTGACGGAGAGAGATCGAATCGAAAAAACTACAGAATCGCAGAGACCTGAAACCCTAGAATTGCTTGTGCTGCTGCTCTGAGATTAGCTTAAGGTAAGGCGAGAATGTGGGAGAGAGTTACAGCGAGCAAATCGGGTCGGGTCAGACCCATGTGGACGATGCCATTTGCTCGCCCCGAACCTTTTCAACATTGTTTCTCATTTTTTCATTTTGGACCCAAATATTTTCTTTATTTCCATTTCTGAACCCTAAAAAAAGACTTTTATAAAAAATGGACATTTCGTAACAATCTAAGTTGAAATGAATTACTAATTTTTATTTCGTGTATTTACTTTTAGCGTGTTCATTTTTATTTTTTTGAAGAAAACGAGTGAAACTTTTATTAATCACTCAGATAACAAAGTATCAAGAGGAATAGGGCCAACGAAATCCATCCACCTTATTGGACCCGAAATAGAACAACGTGGTCATTTTATACTATTATAAAGTTTAATTTAACAAATCGGATAACAAAATAATTGACGCGTTGTATTTTTTGTAGTGATAGATCATTTTATACTATAAATGTGGTACAAATAGTAAAACTTACTAATACTATACATTTAACGCTTGGATCATCCACGTCGGTTTTAAATAGTCGATTAAACTAAGGCCATTAAATTAGAGATAAAAAAATACTATTTTCATCTCAAAATAAGTGTTAGTCTGTTTTTGTTCCAAAGTGAGTGACGATTTTTTAATTTTTAAGAAATTAGTTATATATAAAATATCAACCGTGTTCAACTTAGCGGATCGGGTCAAATTTTGGAGCCCATAGATTTGGGCCCACAGTGCAAGCTCTATATCCATTGCATTTACCAAAATGAAAAGGTAAGAAACCGTGAACAGAAAGCAAGAACATCACAAGACCACTTGTGTACAACTCTTTTGATTAATCATGATTCAGTACTATTTCACATATATTTGCTATCAAAAATGTGTATGCATAGACCCCGAACAAGACTCGCCCGCGCTACTCGCTAACTTTTGATCTTCGCGAAACTGATTTCATCGCTTACTCGTCTGCCAGAATCAACCCTTTCAAGTGTTCAACTTAGTCTTGATCATTATGCTATCGACTTCTCATCTACATACAGAAAGTCGACATAAAGAAAGAGAAGAACAAAGATATAGGTGGAGTTCGTTATCTACACTAGCATTAGAGCTGTCAATTCGGGTTTCAGACCGGTTTTTTGGGTTTTGGTGGGAAATGCCTAAACAAACCCAACCCACAAGATGTGTGGGTTTCAGATTTTAGTACAAAATGTCCGGGTTTGATGCAGGTTTGCCTAACCCAACTCTTTCGGGTGCCTGCAGGTTCGGGCCCCAATTGCCAGCTTTATCTAGCATGCAAGAAACGGGTAAATTGGAATATTGAGATTGAGTACCTGATCGGGAACTAAAAACGTTGAGAACGTGGAGCTAAATATCTGTCATCAATCCATGACGGTTTCTTTGCATTATAGTAGAAATGCGCAATCATTTTAACCAATTCGTCTGATGATCGGACCTCTGTTACATATCAACAACAGAATTTACTCATTCCGTGTTTTGCAAAGGAACAAAAATAGGCTCTCTCGTAAAACTTAATAGGTTAAACTATAAATATCACCTTTTTCTCGGTACAAAATCTTGTCCCCCCGTAAAAATAAAGTTTGCGGGCCTTCTTTTGCATTCAGAGCATACGCCAGATCTTTCTCAATGTTGATGTCTAGCTTCACAGTCTGTTTCGAAAACAAAACAAAAAATCTCAAGGCTATTATTAAGCGATGAATGTAGATGGATCGAGGAAATTCAAAATCATGATATTCCGGATTCACGAATTTGCAATGCAAATGTAGGAAGAACATATCAGAGCTGACAATTTGGGCATAAACCCAATTGTTTTGGGGGCGGGTTTGACGCTGAGAAATAACCCGGGTCGGGCAAACCTTCACTCACCAACGCGGCAACACATTTCTAAGTGAAACCCACAACCCGAAACCTGCACCTCTTGCAGGTCAGATTCGTGTTAGGTCTTTTCAACCTAACCCGAAACCCGAATTGCTAGCTCTAGAACATATGAATCAAAAGTCGCTTTAGAATGGAAAGATGATATGTTTTATATACCCGAGGAGGTAATCGATCTTTGGCACCCCAATATACCTGCACCGCCTTCTCTAGCTCTTTCAAAGCCTTCCAGTTATCTGCTGGCCTGCAAAATTTAAGAAGATATAGTTTTTATTTTCATTTTATTCGCTTCACAGAGTAAAGGACACTTCTGCAAATATATCTTTGGCTCTACCATGCCAATTGCCAAACATCACTATGTTTACAAACTTGAAAAGGATGGTTTTTAAGCGAAAAAAGCAAATCCTTGGAAGATAATACTATATAGCGCATGATACAAAATGTTAATGGTACAAACTAAAGCACCAGTTTGGCGTTTTGATACATATCAAGAACAATGCATACCCAAAAGTGCATCATATATACCGAGTGAGATGCATCTAATGCAAATTTTACACACATTACTCAAAACACCTATGGAGGAATTACTGAAGTTGGCAATTCGAGTTTCGGGTTGAGAATACCGACGCGGATCTGTGCGAATTGCGATTTTTACATAGAAAATGCACGGGTGAGTGTGGGTTTCTACGACCTGAGCAGAGAATCTGCCGGGTCTATTTCGTGAGACCCAAACCCGCACATATGCAGGTCAGATTACGGGTGCCCGCGGGGTTGGATCCTAATTGCCAGCTTTAGCATTACATGTAATTTGGTTTCACAATCACTTAAAAATGCATTCCAGAGACAGGGTTAATGAAATAAAATTAAAATGGTTCATATAATAACCATGGTCTGCATGAATAAACTAATGTGAAACAAGTTGAATACGGTTACCTCTTGTATCTTTCAAAAACAAGAACAATCAATGGACTCGGGTGGAAAGCAAAACTCTCCCACTCCAAACAGTTTATTTCCTCCACCCAGGAATCATCCATTTCCCCTTCCCAGTTGATCTCAACACCATCGTCACCCGTAACATTCTTAACAGAGTGCTTCTCAAAATACTCTGACGCACTAAGTCCCCACCCCACATCAGCATCAACTGGCCAATCTGGATCATCTTCCTCAACTACCATTTTCTTCTCGTTTTCGTCTTTGTCATCGTCGTCATCATCGTCGTCATCTTCAATGTCACTGCTATCAGAATCTATCTCTTCGTCTTTTCGTTCTTTCATTATGTTTTCCTTATTTTCTAAATCTCCATCCTGCTTTTGTCGAATCGATTCAAATGTCCGTTCAAGTGAGTCGCGTACAAAATCCTCCACCGCAACCGCCTCACTCCTACGGCCACGCCTCGGCTTCCTTGGTTTGATAGTTGGGAAGCTTATTTCGGGATTTTCATCTTCATAATTGGAAACTCTAGTATTTGGCTTAGTACTGTTTTTCTCGGGTTTGACTTTAGGTTTGGAATTAGGCTCCGGATCGGGTTTTGAATCAGATTTCCTTGAAACTGAAAAGCTGGGAACAAGTTTTAGATTACGACCATGGTGTCCACGGGACGGTAAGAAAAAGTTTGAATGGGAATGAGTACAAGGAAGCGGTTTAAATGTTGGGCTCTTATAAGAGATCGATACAAAAGGGTTCAACTTGGTATCACCAATCACAAAACTTGGAGGCAAGAAAGCTTTGTGCGTAATAGAAGTTTGAGAAAGAAACATTGTCATCACTCCCACGGGCAAACTGGCCGTGCTAACGAAGAAATGGAGTCCGAAAAGGCAATGATTGACCTCTTTAAGCTATGGAAAGAAAAGCCGTACTGTGAAGTTCAGTCCCAACCTGACTCAACGCCTATAAAAAACAAAACAATCGAACAAATACATCAAAATACACATAACTCCCAAACTGCCCCATTTCGCTATGAGACCATGATTATGCATAAATGGCACTTCTCAATATATGTTAAATGACAGAAACTTAAGGTTCACACCCAGAAATAGACCAAGATTCAAAAGTATAATAATGTTATATCCAGCTTTAGCTTCAAGGAGTAGCAAAAAACAAAAACCGGGGGAACTTTATAAGTACTAATCAAATCAGTAACACAGATTGCAGACTAAATTCCCAACAAAATAATCGGCATTAGAGTTTACACAACCACCAACAAAGCTAATAATAAAAATAAAAAATAAAAATTATAAGTTGTTATGCAGTTATTACTAGCACATGGTTATTAAAGGCTCAATAAATCAACCTCCCACAGGTTGGTCAATATGCTCATAAAAACCCAATTCCCCAAACCTAACCCTAACCCTAAATAAAGAAATTATTGGCTATGAACATTTTGAAGCAAACCTAACCCAGTTGCTCCATAAACAAACTATCAAACACAAACAATACAAAGCTATAGTTACATCAAACAGTACACGCGCACACACATATATATCACTGTAAAATTTTCAAAAAAACAATATTGACACAACAGGCTCTAAAGAGAATTTAGGTGTAGGATTAGAGTCAAAAGTTCAAATTCATTACTACTCCTTCCCTTTGTCCTCAAATTTTCTCGAGAAACAAACACTGATTTTGAAAATACAAATCATTTACTAAATAAAAAATTAGCAGACACCTAGCAACAATCAGTGTGAAATTTTCAAATTCATACAGAAAAGATTGACACAACAGCCCAAAAAAGAGAATTTAGGAGTAAGCCTAGAGCTGGCAAGTCGGGCATCGGGCTGGGTCCCTAGCCCGACCCGTTGAGGTCTCGTTAGACTCGGGTCACCCAAGTCGGGTCCAGGTTGGAGAAATTTAATATATAAAAAATGTTTTAAGAAAATTTCAATCTATATCTAACAAAAACACATATCCTGTAGAACCTGGAACTAAAACTACACAATTAGCCAAAATTTACCCATATTTCATATTTGGTTATCAAACACAATTCTTCAACAGCAAAACCTTATATGACAAAAAGGAGAAAACATACCCATAAACATTTGCAGATTCGCGTTTTTCAAACAAATTCACAATAAAATATCTTGAAATTTATTTTGTATGTTCACTGCAAATAAACACTCTCAACAATCACAATCAAACAGCAACAGCAATTTCAGAACACATAATTTGTTGTTGACCTCTATTTCAATTCTAAACCAGATGAAGTTCACAAACGAGGCTGACCTTGTTGCCGTTGCCGTAGATGTTGCTGCCGGAACCGTGGCCGTTGTCGGCGAAGAGAAGAAGGCTTTACTGATTCACTCTGTTCAAACTTTGCCCTAAGTTTGTGAAGATAGAGAGAGTTATTGTGAGAGTGTTTTGACTTTAGTCTTAGACTTAAGTCACTTATCTGTTTACAGTAGCATCTAGAGGGTGCCTGCGGGTTCGGGCCCAAATTGCCGGCACTAACTATAAGGTTAGTGTCAAATTTTCAAATTCATTACTACTCCTTCACCCTATCCTCAAATTTTCTCGAGAAACAAACACGGGTTTTGTAAATTCAAGCCATTTACAGTACCAAATAAAAAAATTAGCAAAAACTCAAAAACATGCAAACAATACAAAGCTTTAGTTACAACAAACAGCACACATAAATCTAAAATTTTCATGACTACTCCTCCACCCTATCCTCAAATTTTCTCAAGAAACAAACATTGGTTTTGTAAATACAGATCACTTACAGTACTTAATATAAAATTTGCAAAAACCCAGTAACATATAAACAATACAAAGCTTGAGTTACAACAAACAACACATGTATAAATCAGTTTCAAATTTTCAAATTCATTGCTACTCCTTCCCCTTATCCACAAACTTTCTCTAGAAACAAACAATGTTTTGTAAATACAAGTCATTTACAGTACTAGATAAAAAATTAGCAAAAACCCAGTAACATACCAACAATACAAAGCTTTAGTTACAGCAAGCAGTACGAATATAAATCAGTGTAAAAATTTAAATTCATTACTACTCCTTCACCTTATCCCAAAATTTTCTCGAGAAACAAACATTGAGGTTGTAAATACAGATCATTTACAGTACTAAATTGAAAATTAGCAAAAACCCAGTAACATACAAACAATACAAAGCTTTAGTTACAGCAAAAAGTACACACATAAATCAGTGTAAATTTTTCTTTTTCATTACTACTCCTTCACCTTATCCTCAAACTTTCTCGAGAAAAAGCACTGGTTTGTGAATAGGACTAAATAATAAATAAAAACAGCCAAAACCCATTAACATACTGACCTGTTTCCTTCCTGAAAATGCTTCAAATTTCGTTTGCGTTTCTTCTGCGAAACCAGGTAAGAGAAGAAGAATCCGAATGAGAAGTACGACTCTATCTGCCACAGACGACGCCGTTTCAATCCATGCCTTGCGGACAAACTAAACGGTGCCGTTTAGTAGTACCCAATGACTCGCCGGGTTGGCCCAACAAAATATAACTTTTTTTTGTGGAGAGCCAAGTAAAACTTAAAATTATGTTTTGTTTTACAATAGTTTAATGTGGGGTTTGATTTTACATACTCATTTATTATTTTTTTAAATTAATGTTTTTTGTTCATAAAATAATTTTAAAAAAGTTTTTTTGTGATCATTTGTGACATAAATTGAGATTTACAAGTCCCGTTAATTTCGAAGGAAAAAATATCACACAAGATTTAATTCTTTGTTAAGCTATAATATTAAATAAAAACGTGTCGCTCATTTAATAACACATGTTCATGTAAAGTTGTATGTATGCAAAAACTTTAGATGGATACAAATTCATAATTTTGTAATATTATATTAAACATTGCAATAGCTCATTTTTTACTTTTAAAAGATTTTATACATACATTTTTAGAACATGAAATCTCAATTATATTATTTCTAATAAAGAAATCCGTCATGTTAAGTTTATATTTATATTTATAATGATAATATAAGATAAATTGTTTTGTAAATAACTTAATCGAACGAATTTAACTCTACAACGTCATTTTTGGTAAATTATAACTTAAAAATTCGAGGGTTCCATTCGATAAATAACATTTTTGTCTATTATTTCACTCGTGGATGTTAAAACAAACAATCAAGATCCAAACTCATTAAGACCGAAACTTGACCGATTTGGGCACATTGAATGGACCCAACTAGTTTTTGAGTTGTGTTTGGGTAGATGGGTGTCAAAATATGACTTCACTTACGAGAAAATATTATATTTTGATAACAAAATGTTCGTTTTGTTATAAATTGGTACCTTATTAACTTGGCATCATCATGATTATTTCTAAGAATGCGACAATAAAATTGTACATATTGAACAAATTTGATCCAATTCATGTTTAACTAGGGGACCAAAAACCCGAATTAAAATGTTTCATGCACGTTAAAATAAAATAAAAAACTTAATTAACACTACGTACTGAGAATTTTCCCGAGAAACAAACAGAAAGCAAGAGAAAAAATGAAAGAAAATTGTTTTTATAATTAAAACGAGCACCACTGTGAATACAATAACAAGAACAACACCAACAAACAATAAGTTCAAATTTTTTCAACGGTGGATCCGCCGTGGACCAATGAGATCCGTCCACGTGTCCGTCCGAGTTCTGCATGTACATCACATGTGTAAGGCCCGAGCGAGCTGAGTCGGATTGACGATTCCCGGAAACTGGGCCCCACCCAGACTCATCAAACTCGCTACCTCCACGTACCTCCTCCGCTCCGGCTCGGCGCGGCGCGGCTCCGCCGGTCTCGTCGGCTCGGCTCGAGCCGAGGACTCCCATGGCTGCCCGAAGAGCGTGCCCTGGGTGAGGAACTCGTGGGCTAAGTAGCCGGCTAGGAGCTGATTCGACTTCCCCGAAACCGGCTCGGAGTCGGCGGCTGGCTTAGCGAATCCGGCTTGGGGCGCGTTTGGCTTCGCGAGTTTTTGCGGTTTGAGCACGTCAAAATCGTCGCTCTCCTTGCGCTTATTTCGACGGGGTGGAAGATGCATGCTTTTTGTACTCATATCTACTTTTGGTGCATGCCACGTCACCAAAAAAATTTAAAATTTTTTTTCCTATAAGGGCAAAATGGTAAATACACCCAACGGTGGCGGAGATGGCCGGATTTGCGGCCGGAGCGGCGGTTTCCGGCGACCGGAGAAAGAGATTGAGAAGAGAATTGAGGAATTAGAGAGAGAGAGAGAGAAATTGAAGAAGTTGGGGACAAGAATGAGAGAAGGGTTGGTTGTGGATATATATAGAGGAGAGGTGGGTTAAATGCCCCTATGGTTGGCACAAAATTACAAGAATACCAATATCTGTTGAAATGACTATTCTGCCCTTACCTCTAGGCCCATGTTTTTGGGCTTTTTTTTACCTTTTTAAGGTTTGCCAGGCCAGCAAGTTATCAATTTTTGGGGAAGGAAAATAATTAATTAATTAAATATATATTCTTAAATGGATAATAATCATGTGCTTCACAACCCACCATTTTTTTATTTTCACTTATATGCTTGGAGAATAATAATGGTTAAATTGAATTATTATTGGTTTTACAAATATGTGTTGTTTCTTTAAAAATGTCTTTATTCTCCATAATATTTTTAAAAATTTAGTTGTTTCCCATATTATATTGTTGAGGTTTTTTCAATAGTTTGATGAAAAAACTAATTTTATATTTTGTCATTGCTAAAGCAAAAATTTTAGATCTACACAATTAATTTTTTATATTCCGCAAAAAAAAAATTATGAAATTTATTATGAAACTTAAATTGTTGTCCACAATGAATTTTCTCTAATAAAAATTTTAAATCGTATGTTTGTTTCGTAAAACAAAATTTTTAGATCGGTGCATGAATTATTATATTCCGCAAACAATATTTTGATATTTAACAAAAAAAAGTTTAAAAAATATATTGTAAACTTAAATTCTTTTGTAAAAAAAAACGTTTTTGGATCAATCTATACATGCCTTAATATATTGTTGTTTAGCTACCCTTATAGTGTAGCTCAACTTTTTTAATATA
>JAYMTF010000299.1:0-40690 GCA_036897485.1 Pelargonium nanum
ATATTTTTTTTTTTTCAGTTCTTTGTTTCAAGTTTGCAATATTTCTGGTTCTGATTATCTGTAGTCTGATATGGCTCCATGGTTTTATTGTTCTTTCTTGTTAAATTGTAACTAAACTTGCCAGTTTCAATGGTTGGATTTGGATGAACCAATGGTGATTGGTTATGCATGTCATGTTTATGCTTCTATGAACTGAAGTTTATGATATGCTCGTTGGGCATATTGGTGGGTCTTTGTCAATTTTCTTTTTCTACGCATGCTATATTAGATGAATTTGATGGCAATTGGTGAAGCATGCTGCATCTCATATTTATGCTTCTATGAATTGAAAGTTACGCTATGCAGATTAGGAATATTTGTGGGTTTTTGTTGATTTTATATTCTTTTTTTTGTTCTTTCTTTAATTATCAGTAGCCTGAATTTTTGCTTGTTACCATGGTTTTATGAATATAGCGGCATTGTGATTGATTATACATGGGTCTTTCTTACATGTGCTGTATTGTATGAACTTGATGGCAATTGGTGATCCATCGCATATTTATGCTTTGATGAATTGGAACTTATGCTATGCATATTAGGAATATTTGTGGGATGTTGATTTCTTGTGTTTTTTTTTTCCGGTTCTTTCTTTAATTATCAGTAGCCTGACTTTTTGCTTGTTACCGTGGTTTTATGAGTACAGAGGCATTGTGATTATATCTGCTGATAGCAGTACTTGTAGTTAGTGTGACAATGGTTCTCGGTCGGCTGAGAACAAGGAAACAGAAAACCGGGTCGGTTTCAGTTGACTATCTTATTCATGTAAAGCAGATTAATCCGTGGCAGCTGTCACAGAAATCTGCTGAATTTGTGTTGCTGCAATGGGAAAGTAGTAATAAGAGTTCTGGTTACCTTACTTCCAGTGTTTTGGATGGGAAAATCGAATTCAGTGAATCTTTCAAGCTCCCAATTACTTTGACTAAGGAAACATCCAAGAAAAACACGACCAGTGAAAGTTTCCAGAAGAACTTCTTAGAGTTTTACTTGTATGAATCTCGTAAGGACAAGGCAACGAAAGGTCACCTCTTGGGATCTTCCATAATAAACCTTGCGGATTATGGCATTATTGAGGAAACGATTGCTATTAGTGCTCCGGTTAACTTGAAGAAGAGTTCCAAGAACATGATGCAACCCGTTCTTTACGTAAGTATGCAGCCATCTGATAAAGACAGTTCCAGCTCATCGCCAAAAGCAAATTTGTCAAAAGAAGTGTCATTGGACAATGAAGAGAATGACGAGGAAGAGATTGCCGATTTCACCGATGATGACGATGATGATGTTTCCATACAGTCATCACAGACCACTTCTTCGTCCACCTTTGAGACTACAACACTTCCAAATGATAAGGTGCTGAAATTTGTTAATCTCTTGTTATTTCCTTAATGAACTTTACTCTATCATAGCATTTTGAGTAAAGTGGTACAATTTTACATGACGTATCAAATTCCAAATCTATGAAATTCAATATTCATACTTCTGATGCCAAGGCCCTAGGTCGACTTGTACCAAAGATTGAATTTAGGGTAAGTTGCATATAATTATCTTATACTTATCCCCTTTTTTATATAGCTCCCTAAACTTCTTCTTTTCCTTAACATTTGACTCCCTATACTTTCAATTTTTCATCCCGTTAGTTAGATTTAGTTTAACATTTTCTCTCATCACGTGTATGACACAAGATCTATCATTTTTTCTTCTTAAAATACTCATATTACCCTTGCCATCACCACCATTTTCACATGGCCGGAATGAAAAACTGGAAGTACAAAGATTTGGTTGTAGCAAAAAAAAGAAAGAAAGAGAAGTAGAGGGAGCTATCTGCAAATGGGTGTTTATCTACAATTTGCCCTTCAATTTATGCTACTTGTTTTATAAGCTGATTTCTGTATGTGTGTGATTTTTGTCTCTCTGTATACATTTTGAAATGTGGATGTGTCAATAGTTTGCAGAGGGGTTGTTGAATGCCGAGCTGCAAATTTATAAGCTGGCATGAAACTGGTCCGATGTCGCAGCTTGTCTTTGGTCTATCTTACCCGATATTGTTAAGCTGTGTTCAGTATTCTAATTGTCAATTTTCTGATGATTGCAGAAAAGACCAGAATCAGTGAAGGATAGCAGAGAGACGGTAAATGTGGAGCCCGCTCTTCCCTCAAGAGCAGCACTTGCCAGCTCAGATGTAAATGCAGTAGCCGAACCGTTCAAGTATCAGAACAATAGTGAAGTGCAGAACAGAACAGAACCAGAGAAGGATAGCAAAAGAACAGAATATATGGACTCAGGATCAGCATTTTCTAAGTCAGAACAAAATCCAGTTGTTGAACAAGACAAATATCAAAACAAGAATAAGGAGCAGAATAGAACGGAACTAGTGAAACATAGCACCGAGCCAGTAAATACAGAGCCCGCTCTTCCCTCAAGAGTAGCATTTGATAACTTGGACAAAAATCCAGTAAATGAACCGGTGCGGAACAGAACAAAATCAGAAAAGGATAGCACAAAGACGGTAAATATGGAGCCTTCCGTACCCTCAGGAGCAGCATTTGCCAACTCAAATGAAAATCCAGTAGTCGAATCATTTAAGTTCCAAAACAAGAATAAAGTGCAGAATGGAGCAGAATCAGCAAGGGATGGCACAGATACAATTTATGTGGAGCCTCCCCCACGCTCAGGAGCAGCATTTTCTAACGTAGACAAAACTCCGGTAGACGAACCATTCGAGTATCAAAACAATAGTTCATTTCCTTCATCGTCTGTAGATTTGACCTCTTTTAGAAAGATTGCCGAGAGAAGGAAAAAGGCTGCTGATAGCAGTGCTGGAGTTCGACTTACCACTCAACAATCTAAATGGGACAATGTTATTGGTGGTCTTGCGGCCAAAGGTGCATCATCAGAATCTCAAATCATCCATGAGGATGATACAAGATCCGGGAGACAGAGCAAAGATCGCCAAGAGAAAACTAGTTCTTCACCCAGTGATCTTTCTGAAAACAAAAAGAAAATGGATATGCAGAAAAATGGACCAGAAAAACAGGAAATGGATGGGAAGGCACATTGTCCAGAAGATGAAACATTTTCTGAGCTTTCACATTCCACCAGAAAGGAAGTCGGTTTCAGGAGCAAAACTCTTGCATCCAGCAGGAATGGAGATCAGGGAAGTATTGTTCCTAATGATAAATTGAAGCATGTGAAGTCTCATCAGTTACCTTCTGATTCAGCGAAAAGCAATGGCTCAACCAGGAATAAAGAGATTAGAGTAAGAGCGAAGGAAAATGATACATCAGAAGATTCTCGTAATGGTTCTAAGAGTCCTATAACTGGAACTAAAGGAACAAAAAATGACTTTTCTGGCAGCAAGGTTGAAATGAAGTCCAAAATTGAAATGCTCGAGGAAGAGCTAAGAGAAGCTGCTGCTGTTGAGGTTGCCTTGTATTCAGTTGTGGCCGAGCACGGGAATTCTGTAAATAAGGTACATGCTCCAGCACGTCGCCTCTCTAGGTTCTACTTTCATGCTCTCAAAGCAGGGTCCAGATCTAAGATGGCAAGTGCAGCTAGAACTTCCATTTCAGGACTGATATTGGTATCTAGAGCATGTGGAAACGATGTTCCAAGGTGTGTACACAACCCAGTTCTTCAATTAGTGCATTTAAATTTAGCATTTATTTAACAAACTTACCATCTTATAGTGTTTGAGAGCAAGAGATCTAAACCAATATGTTTTGGACTTAGAGTGAGCCACCAATAAAAATAGAACACATCTTTAAGTTACTTGCATCCAAAGGTCCCTATCTTTTGCCCATGTAAAAAATCAAAGGCCACTATCTAAACCTCGGGGTTAACTTTAGGGAAATAAATCCCTTGGTTGAATAATTTGGTTGTTACTGTCTAAGAATTTCCAAAGAATTCTAAATATTCCTCTATTTTTCTTTTGGCATTTTAATCCTATGATCTCTTTATTTTGATAGGTTAACTTTCTGGCTGTCGAATTCCATTGTGTTGAGGGCAACTATCAGCCAGGCTTCTGGGAATCCGTCAAGTTCTGCTGAATCGGACATCATTAATAATAAGTTTACACCGAGAGGCCATGAGTCCGTTCCTGACAAAGAAAAAAATAATGTGATGGAAAATTTTGAGGACTGGGATAATATATTAACATTTATATCAGCATTGGAAAAGGTTGAAGCTTGGATATTCTCCCGAATTGTCGAGTCTGTGTGGTGGCAGGTCAGATCCTATAACTTATTCTCACTTCTCCTCGCTGCTGAGTTCCTTGCATTATATAATTTTAAGTCTGAATCACAATGATCTTATTTGTCGTTGCTGATGTAGTTTCCTATTTTGTCCTTTCCAGACTCTGACTCCACATATGCAATCTTCTGCTGCTAAGAGCTCTAGCTCGAGGAAAACTCATGGAAAGAAACATGGTTTTGGTGATGCAGAGCAGGTTAACTTCTCCATAGATCTTTGGAAAAAGGCTTTCAAAGATGCCTGTGAAAGGCTTTGTCCTCTTCGAGCTGGAGGGCTTGAATGTGGCTGCTTGCCTATACTAGCTAGATTGGTATGTTGATGCATTTTCTATTATTTATTTATTTTGTTGCATTATATATATATATATATAAATAATAATTTTTAGGCTTTTCTCAATTTACAACCAAGTCTTGTAAGTATATGTCTTCTGTAAGCCGCGCTAACATTCCCTATTCTGGGGCACAAGTTCCTGTTTTGAAAAGAAAAAACTGCCGCATGCATCCACGTCTCTTCGTATATCTTCACGTATTGTATTGTACTTGTGTTGTGCTATAATAGCTTGAAGTTTTGTCTTACATGTTTTCCTGTGGCTTTATCGGAAAATTTGTGTTCAGGTAATGGAACAGTTGGTGAATAGATTAGATGTTGCCATGTTCAATGCTATACTGCGTGATTCAGCGGAAGACATGCAAACAGATCCTATGTCCGACCCAATAAGTGATTCTAAGGTTCTACCTGTTCCAGCCGGAAAGACAAGCTTTGGGGCTGGTGCGCATCTAAAAAATTCAGTAAGTAATATAAGTGTGTGATGCTATTTTGATGATGCATTACAATTATCAACTGTAATGGTTCATTTAAAATATTTCACACCCAAGTCCGTCACTAATGTCTTTAACCTTCTGACTTCACTAAATACTATTTCATGAATTCATGAAAAGTTACTTGAGCGGCATCTGAATAATACATTAACCATGATTGGAAGGACACGATAGATAATTTTGGATTGCTGATCTTGTTGAATCTGCTTCTTCCTTAAGAGTGTGCAAGACAAGTAATCTTCAGTAGGGTTGATCATATTATGGTCTAGATCGGAAAACCAGACCAGACCCAATTGTAAAGTGTGACTGGAACTGGACCGGGTGCCAACCGCACTGGTATTCGGTCCACAATATTTTGGAATTCCGGTGTGGACCGGAGTTATTATTATCTGTTTCGTTTTGAAAGATCTTGTGCTTCTTTCTCACTATTGAAAGATCTTGTTCTGTTTTCTTTCCCCTACCAGGTAGGTAACTGGTCCAGATGGCTTACGGATCTTTTTGGCATTGACGATGATCCTCCAGAAGATAATGGCGAACCCGATGTTGACAAGACACCGGAATCTGGAGCATCCTTCAAGCCTTTTGATCTCCTTAAATCATTGGGCGATCTCTTGATGATTCCATTTGACAATGTTCCAGATGAATCCACGAGAAAAGAGGTAAAATTTGGATGTCAAGCATTTCATTTCAACCGTTTTATACTTTTATTCTTTTTTCATGCTTAGCTAATTTTCATTCATATTTGAAGATATGCCCCGCCTTCGGTGCACCATTGATCAAGAGAATATTTATCAATTTTGTCCCAGACGAGTTTTGCCCGACCCCAGTTCCGCAGACACTTTTCGAGGCCCTCGATTCTCTGGTTAGTCCATCCCCAAGAAAGTCAGGTAGGGTTTGGATTAGAATTTTTATTCAGGAATGGAAATCAAGAATCTGTTTGGATGAAAATGGCTTTAGAATCAGAAATCTCATTCCCATTTCAATTCTTGATTCCTATTCCGATTTTAAAACTTTTAATCCAAACACTACCTCAATATTTTGATCTACAAGTAGATTAGACCTCATTTGATCCGGTTTTCTCTTGATGTAGAGCCTTTCTGAGGCGGGGGAAGACTATATCACAAGTGTCCCGTGCAGCGCAGCTCCTACTGTCTATTCCCCACCCAAAGCAGCTTCACTAATAGGCATTATCGGAGGAGAAGTTGGAACTCATTCACCTTCCCTCGCAAGAGGACCATCATTGCTCCGGAAATCATACACCAGCGATGATGAGCTCGATGAGTTGGATTCGCCCATGAAATCTATTTCCATTGACAGTATTCGGATAATCCCTAGCTCACCAACGCCCAACTCCAAGGCAAAGGGGCGTCGAAAAGCTGTTAGGTATCAACTTCTCCGGGAAGTATGGAGAGATGAAAAGTAGTCATAATTCTGGTTTTGTATTTTTTTTGTACTGAGTCTAATAAGTTGTTTGATCTTATGAACTTTTCCAATATATATTTTTTACATCTCATGTAAGTATTTGGAAGAGTTAAATGATATTGAACATCTCCTCTGGTCTTGATCTTGGTTTTGATGATAAAAAAAAAAATAATTCAGTTTTTTTTTTTTTGTCTTATCTTTCTCATTTACTCCATCTTCAAGAACTGGTCAAGCTGTGATGATACTGTGGTATTGTGTCATGCATTAATTGTTAAGATTTATGTATGATGCAGCCTTATCTGAGCTTGCAAGAATGTACCTTAATAGACAATTATAGCTGAGTCAACCAATTTATACAGGTATGGGCACTATGAGTATTAGATATCATTTGAATTAGAATTTTTATTCAGGATTGAGCGTGTTGTGTTGAAGGTTGTTTGTGTGCTGCACGACCCAACACGAACACTACATGCTTAGTAATCGTGTTGGTTGGTCCTACACAAATACGACATGTTTATGGACACAAAACACGAATACGACACGTTTAACACAATAACTAAATGAGCTTTGTTGACACAACACTATCCAACACGTTTGGCACGACATGGCCCAACACGTTTGACATGTTATTATGATTAATTTACAATTATGCCATGAAGTGTGCCCGTTTGATGTGTTGTGCGTGTCATAACATGACTAGTTTATCGTGCGTGTGTTATTCGCACAAATCATTAGAAATTCCTAAAGTTAGCTCTAATACCAGTTGTTAGAACAAATTCATACATAGCACCCTTATCAGAGCTATGATTCATTCTTAACTAACTTATCTTTAATTTTTAAGCAAACAAAAAAATTGACACTCTTTCTAGGAGTAAGCAAGATGGAAGCTTCTCTTAAGAGTAGGTGTAAAGTTGACTTTTTTTTGGAGTGCATGCAATGCAGAAAAGTGTGAACAGACATTTGAATTGATTGATTAGTAAATTATTTACAAGTTATTGAAAATCTGGCACAGTATACAAGAATCATTATAACTTATAAGGTTGAAATGCAAAAATATTTTATTTATTAGTTCAGTAGACTTAGAAAAAGAAGACAAAAATGAGTTGGTTACAATGTTAATACATTATATAATGACTAATGAGAAGTAAAAGGATGGAGTTGTGAAGTAGATCTCCAATTGTTTCATTTGTAATAAAAGCTTCCATTTTCATTGCAGCCACATCTCTGAAGCACTGAATATTCTTCAAGCTGCCTGAGGTATGTTCTTACAAAACTCTTTGGCTTTACATCTTTTTTTAGAATGTTAGCAACTGAAAGTAATATGCTATTTCTTGCACTTTTGCTTCAATCAATTGTTTCTGAAATTTTCACATCCTTTTGTTTCTACGTTTTTTTTTTTTTGGGGGGGGGGGGGGAGTAAATTCGACTGATTTAGTCCATGAACTAAGTTAACTTCAATTCAGTACTCCTTCTGTCCGAGTAAATACTACCTCCGTTTTATAATAAATGTCTTTCTAGCGACTAAAATTTGTTTCAAAATAAATGTCATTTGAAGATAATAAAAACTATCCCTTTTTTATGTTCCCAAACTAGTAATAATTAATGAGTGCACAAACAACGATATAAGGTTAAATAAGTCATTTTACAAAACTTCTTAATTTGTGTGAAAAACTTTAGAATGACATTTAATATGAAACGGAGGTGGTATGTTTTAAATCTCATTTCAATAAATTAATGGTAAAACCAATGCTAAGTGAATCTAGATTGAGTTGTTTAGCCCACACAGAAGGTAGTTTGAGTTTGGACATCTCCTAAGATAAGTTATAGGCTACAAACTTTTGGGATACGACTTAGTTGGCTTATAGGAGATGGATTTTGCCTTAGGAGACATCTTTTGGCCGTCTCCTAAAGTTACAATTCTTGTAGTGTTCCTTACCATTTTTCATGTTAGCTTAGGCATCACGGGTCACTATTCACTAGTCTCTGCATGTCCAAATCACTTTAAACAGTACTTACGCATCTTATCTTCATTAGACGCTGCCCCAATTCTCCCTTGAATATTCTCATCCCTAATCATGTCCTTTCTGTTTGTACCACAAACTCACCGAAGCATTCTCAGTTCTGCTACCCCAATCTCATGGTTTTGCAGCCACTTTGGAGCCCAACATTCAATGTTGTTAGAGTATAAATATTAAATTGAGTCTTCAACTATCACCTTAAGCTTTTAGTTGATTGAGTTGGTTCGTTACATGGTATCAAAACATTGGTGACTAAAGATCCTGAGTTCGAGTCCTGCCACGAACCCGCAAGAAGTGAACCTGTGCATGGGCCACGTGCAAAGCAAAATGGGCTTGCACATGAGGGGGGCGTGTTAGAGTATAAATATTAAATTAAGCCTTCAACTATCAGGTTAAACTTTTAGTTGAGTTGGTTTCTTTACAAATAGTATATTTCATAGCTGGCCGTATAGCTACTCTATTTTGATAAAATTAAGGAGAAGTTAATGATGTACATTTCCTCTAGTATCCTCAAGAATATGTGTTGTAACAAACCCAAGGGATACTGCTGTTGGTAATTCATGCGTAACTAACTTCCTAAAAAGAAAAAAAATGACACTTATTTTGGTACAAAAATACAAGAGAAAAATGACACTTACTTTGGGACGGAGGGAGTAGTAGCTGACCATTATTCTATGGAAACTGCATTTCTATTTTGAATTCTCAATACTGTCCAGTTTTGATCTATGATGTATACAAAAATCAAGTGATCAAAAGTAAGAACTAACCTGATTTTTCACACCTTCTGCTCTATGGCAGGATGGGAGAGACTAAAGGAACTGAACGAGTCACTGAACATGTCTCAGTAGACATTGCAAACCGAAGTGCAAATTTAGCCCATTCCATGAAAGAAAAGCTTTGTCAAGAGTCACCGTACTTCTCCCAGAACTGTATTTTCAAAGTCCCCAAAAAGCTCAGAAGCTGCAACAAAAAGTCCTATGATCCCAACTTAGTATCAATAGGCCCTTACCACAATGGCAAACCCGAGCTCGAATCCATGGAGAAGATAAAATCTTGGTACCTCCAAAACCTCCTCCATCGCTTGCCATTGCCTCCAGAAGAAACTCTTGCAGATTTCGTGAAAAACATTAGAGGGTTGCAGGGCTGTGCTCGCAAATGTTATGCAGACAAAATCGAGTTTGAGCTCGATGATGATGATAGGTTCGTGGAAATGCTGATTCTTGATGGTTGCTTTCTGGTTGAGCTCTTTCGTAAAGATACATATTTGATTCAGCCCCACAAAGAGGACCCTATATTTAACACTCCATGGATGCTCCCAAATTTGTACCATGACTTGATCTTGCTCGAAAACCAGATTCCTTGGGTTGTTCTCCTTCGCCTTTTTCAGATGAGCGAGCCTGCTATGTCTCTCACTTACACGGGAACAGACAATGATGTTCTTGCTAAGCTTGTGCTCAAGTTCTTCGAGAAAATGATGCTGTTGACTGAACCAGCTGAGTACAGAGAAAATGACAGTCAGATCAAGCATATACTCGACTTGTTACACACTTGCTTGCTTTCTTCATCTGCAGGTACCGCGCCTCAGCAATTGCATTGGAAACTTGTTCCCACAGTGACTGATCTCTTGCAGTCCGGAGTCAAGTTCAAGATTGGAAGTCCTGGAGACGTACTAAATATCAAGTTCAAGAAAGGAATATTTGAAATCCCTCCTATCAGAATCCGAGGGAACTCAGAATCGCTGTTTCAGAATCTCATAGCTTACGAGGAATGTAACTATTTCACAAACCATCAGTTCACCTCTTATGCAGTTCTCTTAGATTGCCTCATCAACACAAGCACAGACGCTGAATTGCTCTGCGATAAAGGAATCATTGTGGATGCTTTGAGTACAGAAGACGTATCTCTTCTCTTCAACGGGCTCTATAATGACAATCTTGTCTCTCAGTTCTATTATGGCAAGTTGACTCACGACGTCAACAAGTATTATAGATCTCAATGGCCAAAATATAGAGCTACCTTGATGAGTAAACATTTTAAGAATCCTTGGTCCATCTTTTCACTAGTAGCTGCAATTCTCATTCTGATTTTCACCTTCACACAAACCTTGTTTTCCATTCTCTCTTACTAAGTCACTCACTGCCCTTATGTATTTGACAGTACTTTGTTATGCTTCGATATTGCTGTGCTTCCATTATTCATTTGACAATAATATGTTTTGCTTTGATATTGCTTTGCTTCCATTTTGTCTTTACAGTACTATATTGCTTTACTTCCATTTTGTTTTTGATAGTACTGAGTTTTGCTTCGATGCTGCTATGATTCCATTACGTATCTGAGAATTCTATGTTTTGCTTCTATATTGCTTTACTTCCATTTAGTTTTGATAGTACTGAGTTTTACTTCGATACTGCTATGTTTCCATTACGTATTTGAGAATTCTGTGGTTTGCTTTGATAATGCTTTGCTTCAATTACGTGTTTGACAATACTTTGTTATGCTTCGATATTGCTGTGCTTCCATTATTCATTTGACAGAACTCAGTTTTGATTCGTTGACAGTACTATGTTTTGCTTCGATATTGCTTTGCTTCCATTTTGTTTTTGATAGTACTATGTTTTTCGATACTGCTATGCTTTCATTACGTATTTGACAGTAATGTGTTTGCTTCGATATTGCTTTGCTTCCATTACGCATTTGACAATACTATGTTTTGCTTTGATACTGCTATGCTTTCATTATGTTTTTGACAGTACTATGTTATTGCTTTGCTTCCCTTAGGTGTTTGACAATGCTGAGTTTTTCTTGAATATTACATATTTGACAATACTAAGTGTTGCTTCGATATTGTTATGCTTCCATTATAACTCATAATCTAAACCCTAACTGAAATGTAATTTGAAGTAAAATAGTTGAAAATTTCTGAAAATATTAAATGACCAAAACGCCCCTCAAACGAGTTTAGAACACGAAAATACTGCCTAGGCACACCTCGAAGCCTTGTGCTCTTGCTTGTTGACCCGCTTGAACAGTGTGAATTTGAGCTCAATCCGTTGACATCACAGTTAATTTTCATTTTACGGGTACATAATTGTCATCTCATCTAGTTTTGATCTTGTTTTGTCTCCTTCAGTTTGTTGTGACTTTTGTTTCTCATTTACTCCATCTTCAAGAAGTGTTTTTTCTTAGACAAGCGATGAAATTATACAGTAATGAGTCTTGATTTTTAATGTGATTCAACAACTCCTGCTGAGATCATTACTCTTTTCTGTAACACATTGCTTCAGTTCACACTGTCATGGAGCAAAACTTTAATATCATGTGCATTTGATACATGTAAATTACATTTATTTATTTTATCGGTAAATATACCCAAGTTCACGGGTAAATATTTTGTAAAGTCAGTAATGTTTAGTTACAAGTTATTTTATGACAAAAATGCAAGAAAAACAGAGAAATACTATTGGTATTTTACACATAACTGACTTCCTAACAAAAATACTAAAAAGATGTCCTCAAACGAGCTTCAAACGTGAAAATACTGCCTAGGCACGCGAAGAAGCCTCGTGGTCTTGCTCGTTGGTTCGTTTCGCTTGGACAATGTGAATTTGAGCTCAATCTGTTGACATCACTGTCGAATCCCAATGGTGTTTCATCTCCTGCAATCAAAATCATAACCATTTTCTAATATGTTAATACATTTTTTCATCTTATGTAAGGTTTTGGAATAGTTGCAAAATATGAAACATCTCATGTGGTTTTGATCTTGTTTTTGTCTCCTTCAGTTTCTTGTGACTTTTATTTCACATTTACTCCATTTTCAAGAACTGTTTTGTCTTAGAAAAGCTATGATGGTATGGTAGCTGAGCTTGCAATTATGTGTCTACTTTGCAATTACAGCTCTGAGTCAACCATGCATTTGTACAGTACAGAGAAGGACATGCCTGAGTCTTGATCTTTAATGTGACTCAACAACTGATCTGCTCAACTCATGACTCTTTCCTTTAACACATTGCTTCACTTCACACTATCATCAACCAAAACATTTATTTTATATTATACATGTAAATTACATTTTTTTTTTTTGCAACAATAAATATATAACTTACTTATTATAGGATACTACTAGTAGTTCATGAATAATTAACATACTAACAAAAAAGAAACGGCAAAAATCTAATTTGGCCCCCGAACTGTGGTGTTTTGACCCAATTTAGTCCCTAAACTTCGTTTAACTAAAATTAGTCCCTGAACTTTCATGTTTTGCTCTAATTCGATCCCTAAACTTTTTCTTACCCAAAATGGTCCCTGAACTTTGAAATATTAATCCAATTTGGTCACTAAACTTTTGATATAAGCTCTAAAGGCAAGGACCATTTTGAGTCAATATGTGAAAGTTCAGGGATCATTTTGGGTATAAAAAATTTCAGGGACCAAATTGGGGCAAAACATGAAAGTTCAGAGACTAATTTTGGTTAAACAAAGTTCAAGAACCAAATTGGGTTAAAACACCAAAATTCGGGGACCAAATTGAGACTTTTACCAAAAGAACACACTTATTTTGAGACAGATGGAGTAACTTAGTATAAAGATATTATTGGTATTTCATACATAACTGACACCCTAAAAAGTAAAGAATTTTTGTAAATAAATATAATAATAATAATAATAATAAATACTTATTTTAAAACGGGTGAATAGTTTTTTTTCTTTTTTCTAACAGTTCAGTGGATCTAGGAAAAAAAGACAAAAATGTGTTTGTTACAATGTTTACCAGACAAGTCTTTAACCTGCAAGAGAAAGTGGGTGAAAGGGTAGAGTTGTGAAGTAGAGCTCCAATAAGGTATTCTTAATTTCAAGCTACCATCACATTACCAAACTAAGGTATGTTCTCTTCATCACAACTCTTTGCTTTTTACATCATTTTTGGGAGTGTTAAAAACTGAAAGTCATGCTATTTCCTCCACTTTTGCTCTCATGAATGGGTCTTGTTTCTGAAAATCTCACCTCATTTTGTTCTTACTGGTTGAAATTTTTATTTTTGGTCAGTTATGTTGTTTGTTCAATGTGGTTTGGAGATGGATACCGTAGTGAGCAAGTGTGAGAGAATTTTGTTAAACTCTACTTCAACCCAAAAATTTAAGCTTATAGGTGTGGAGGGTTCAACATGTATGACTTCACATTTTTTCGACGTGGGATTTGTTACCATTAAGAGTGAAATGACCCTGCACGTGGATAGGTGGACTAAGTCGAAAAGTAAGGCAGACAAGTTAGTAGTTCCAAACATTACCAGTTCTAGTATCATGTTAAACTTTACTCGAGAAACTAGAAGGGAGAGAGATAGACCTAAGTTAACATGAAACTAGTGAGGACATACATGATTACTGTGGACTTAACAGAAGAGATAACATTAAATTTTGCTAAAACAAATTCATGTTTTGGACTCCAACATTCTTATGAAAATGGTTTGATTGTTGTTATATCAGATTTAGAAACATAAAAAAACTGCATATTGCTATGTATCTGCATAACTAGTTGTTCTAGTCATATAGTTCAAAACAATAAAACATTGTATAAAATCCAAAGAATTCTTGATCTTTAGTGTCTAGTTTGAACTGATAAAAGCTTCATGACTACAAATTTTCTGCACAATTCAAACATGTCTGGTCTCATCTTACTGCATCTGATATAGTGTGAAGCCTCTTTGTTACATTGTAACTGACAATAATTCTCCGAAAACTGCATTTTCATTATAGAATGGGAGAAGCTACACAAACCGAACATGTCTCATTTAACATTTGGAGCAAAGATACAAAACTAGCCTATTCCATGAAACAAAACCTCTGTCAAGAGTCGCCATACGTCTCTGAGAACTGCATTTTCAAAGTCCCCGAAAAGCTCAGAAGCTGTAACAAAAAGTCCTATGATCCCAACTTAGTTTCAATAGGCCCTTACCACAATGGCAAACCGGAGCTCGAATCCATGGAGAAGATAAAATCTTGGTACCTCCAAAACCTCCTCCATCGCTTGCCAATGCCTCCAGAAGAAACTCTAGCAGATTTCGTGAAAAACATTAGAGGGTTGCAGGGCTGTGCTCGCAAGTGTTATGCAGAGAAAATCGAGTTTGAGCTCGATGATGATGATAGGTTCGTAGAAATGCTGATTCTTGATGGTTGCTTTCTGGTTGAGCTCTTTCGTAAAGATACATGGTTGATTCAGCCCCACAAAGAGGACCCTATATTTAACACTCCTTGGATGCTCCCAAATTTGTACCATGACTTGATCTTGCTCGAAAACCAGATCCCGTGGCTAGTTCTTCTTCGCCTTTTTCAGATGAGCGAGCCAGCTATGGCTCTCTCTTACACTGGAACAGACAACGATGTTCTTGCTAATCTCGTGCTCAAGTTCTTCGAGAGAATGATGCTGATGACTGAACCAGCTGAGTACCGAGAAAATGGAAATCAGATCAAGCATGTACTCGACTTGTTACACACTTGCTTGCTTTCTTCATCTGCAAGTACCGCGCCTCAGCAATTGTATTGGAAACTTGTTCCCACAGTGACCAATCTCTTGCAGTCCGGGGTCAAGTTCAAGAAGGGAAGTCCCGGGGATGTGCTGAACATCAAGTTCAGTAAAGGAGTATTTGAAATCCCGCCTATCAGAATCCGAGGGAACTCAGAATCGTTGTTTCAGAATCTCATAGCGTACGAGGAATGCAACTATTTCACAAACCATCAGTTCACCTCTTATGCTGTTCTCTTGGATTGCCTCATCAACACGGGCACGGATGCTAATTTTCTTTGCGAAAATGGGATCTTCGAAGATGCTTTGAGCTCGGAGGAAATATCTCTCCTCTTCAACAGGCTCTACAACGACAATCTCGTCTCTCAGTTCTACTATGGCAAGTTGACTCACGATGTTAACAAGTATTACATGTCTCAGTGGCCGAAATGGAGAGCTACCTTGAAGAGTAAGCATTTCAAGAACCCTTGGTCGATCTTTTCACTTGTAGCTGCAATTCTCATCCTCGGTTTCACCTTCACACAGACCTTGTTTTCCATTCTCGCTTACTAAGGTTTTGACAGTACTATTTTGCTTCAATGTTGCTATGTATTTGACAGTAATGTGTTTTGCTTCCCTTATATATTTGACAGTATTGTGTTTTGCTTCGATATTTGACAACAAGTGTATATTTGCCTTTATGTATTTGGCAGTACTTTGTTATGCTTTGATATTGCTGTGCTTCCATTATTCATTTGACAGTACTCAGTTTTGCTTCGTTGACAGTATTGTGATTTGCTTCCATTTGGTTTTCGATAGTACTGAATTTTACTTCGATATTTCTATGCTTCTATTACGTATTTGAGAATTCTATGTTTTGCCTTTGATATTGGTTTGCTTCTATTCTACATTTGACAGTACTCAGTTTTGCTGCTTTGCTTCCATTACGTATTTGACAGTAACGTGTTTTGCTTCGAGTCCTTTAGTTTTGCTTCGATAATACATGATTCCCTTCTATATTTGAAGGTATCGTGTTTTGCTTCGATATTGCTAAGCTTCCATTATGTATTTGACAGTACTGTGTATTGCTTCTAGTCCTTTATTTTGCTTTGATATTGCTAATATACGCTTCCCTTATATATTTGACAGTATCGTGCTTTGCTTTGATATTGCTATGTTATGCTTCCGTTATGCATTTGACAGTACTATGTTTTGCTCGGATAATACTATGCTTCCCTTATGTATTTAATAGTGTCATGTTTTGCTTCAATATTGTTACACTTGTAATTACACTGATAGGAATTTTTGCATAGATTGAAACGAAACGAAAAGAAACGAGAAAAACGTGTACTTGTATCTGATGAAACTACTGAGAACAGTTAAATGATCTGAAGAACAAATAGCAAGTACTTACAGTTGCAAGAATCAATCTACTATTATGAGTTTCGAGTACTCAGGACCCGATATAGCTAGTTCCATAGTAGCCTCGGGGTTGAAAACGCCACCTTCCTTCAAGAACAGCTTAAGCAGGTTCTTGGAGAATCCACTCAAAAGTGCCACTCCTTTCTGATTGCTAGGAACCGGCGTAGCCCTTGAGTTTCTCAGGTTCCAGAACACTATCTCCGGCACAGATTCATACCCGTTTTCCTTAAACTTCCTTGCTATCACCTCATAGTCAGTTTCCCAGGAATATGATCTCGATGCTTGGTCGAACTCCATGTCACTGAACACGAATAGTCTCTTTATCATCTGTTCTTCAGTGATGTTCTCACTTTTCGCCACCAGCAAGATTTGATCAAAAACCTTCTGAAAATCAGTATTCATTTGCCAATCCATTCGCTCTATAGATTCAATCTTGTCCCGAAGATTGTCTCCTTTGATTATGTGAAGCTTGGGTTTAGAGCTGAATGTGATCAATTTTCCTCTCCAAGGCTCTTCACTCAAATCCGAAACCAGCAGACCAAGTGCAACACTTACATCCAATGGAGTACCATACATGCTTCCCGAGACATCACATATCGCGAGACAATTCTTGAGCTTCCCTATCTGCGAGAGGTCTTGAACCATTCTCTCCCACTGCAAGACCGCGACTTCTCCACCATCTCCTCCTCTGATTTATGCTATGATCTCGTGGGGATAGAGTGCACCAGCTGCAATCTTCGCCTCTCCTTTCTTGACCTTTTCTAGGTATCCTTGAAACCGTTCTAGATCATGTGCCGAGAATGCTTCTGTGTAGTTCTTCATGGCAACAGAGGGTACCCAGCTGTAAGGAATCAAACTCCATTGGTTTGCTGACATGTAAACTTCTGGTAGTTTCAGGGCCTTGCGAAGAGGAACTAGCACTTCTTTTCGCAGCCTGTCGCGAACTCTGTAAGCGTAATGTGCATCTTCAATGCCTTTGTATTCAGGATACGAATCTCTCGTGAAAAGCCTCCTTGCTATGCTTTCACACAGCAATGTTGATTGATCCAAAGGAGAGTCAAGAGAGGGACACCATTTTGCAGCATAACTGATGTTCCGGAAATTATGATCAGAACTCAGTTTCTGCAAATCATTCTTCAAAAAATGTGCAAAAACATCAGATATCTGATCATGAAGATACCGAAATGATGAATCTTTCTGGTATCTCTCAATAGCCTTTTTGGCAGATTCAATTTTCTTAGCCTCTTTAGAACAGCAAGGACTTGGATTGTCCTTTGAGTACCTAACTCTCTTTTTTCTAATAACCTGCGACAGTGCTTCTTCAAGATCAGTATCTTGAAGCATAAAATGGAGAATCAGAGGCAAGTCCTTGAAGTAGCCAAATTCAGCAACTGATTGGGCATTGGAAGCTAGGGTTTTGGGGTGATTCTCATGAACCCACAATGCTGCTGCATAGAATCCACCCCTATCAGATTTTCCGGTCCCGCGGACACCTCTGAGGTTGAAGACAAGTTTGAGGGCTGTGAGAGGATTTTGACCCCAAGCAAGCTGCAACCTGGAGACAACTTCTTCGGCCGGCGTGTCGGGAACAACATGGAAGAAGAAATCAAGACAATGGTTGCCACTAGAAAGGTAAGTAGGAGACCAGTTTTCTGTGAAACCCATTGGTGGTTTTGGTTTTGGACTAATGTGGTTGTAGCTTGAAACCATGGAATCCATGAAAGGGTCACCAGTAAGAGGTTGAGTCTGGTTTTCTGGTGCGGCTGAATCTTGACTGCTCTGAGTCTCTTTGGAGAGGTAGATTTCAGGTGGACCGAGCAGCGAAAATGGAGGAGCAATAGATCCTGAGGTTGTGTTCATGGAAAGATTAGAGCACCAGCATTTGGCGAGTGATCTGAGAGAGTTTCTCAGGGAAGCGTGTTTGAGAGGAGCTAGCCTTAGAAGGGCCATTTCGGGCTCTGAGAAAGATAAATTTTCATATTAGAACACTAACAATTTGAACATAGAATCTAGAAAATATCATATCAGAACAATAAGGAAACAACATAGAATCAAGGATGTTAATGTTAGAATAGCAACAATTTGGCATGAAATCAAGAAAAGTTCATATTACAACGCTAAGAGTTTAACATAAAATCAATAAAGGTCATATTAGAGCACCTGGAATTCAACACAAAATCAAAAATGTTCATGTTAGAAGAGTAACAATTTCACTTGGGATAAAAAATGTTCATATGAGAACAGTATCAATTTGGCATGGAATCAAAAAAAGTTCATAGTAGAACCTAACAATTCAATACAGAATCCAGAAATGTTCATATGAGAACAGTAACAACTAACAAGTTGGCATGGAATCAAGAAAAGTTCGTATTGTTAGAACTTTAACAATTCAATATAGAATCAAGACATGTTCATATGAGAACTGTAACAAGTTGGCATGGAATCAAGAAAAGTTTGTATTAGAACACAAACAATTCAATATAGAATCAAGAAAAGTTCATTTTAGAACACAAACAATTCAACATGGAACTGTAACACAGGTGAAACAACTCCAAAATTCACAAGGAATAAACGCTATAAGCAGCAACGTCTCATTGCAATTGAGGCTAAGTAGGAGTTAAACCTTACCCTTGGATGGTTAGTTCAGTGAACCTATTGATTTTGTTAGCAAGTGCACGCAGAGCTAGTGTTACTATATATATATACATATATATAACATTGTAATGAGAAATGATGTTGAAGAAATGAAATGGGTTTTTAGGTCTCTTTGAGGATCAAGGCTTTACAGTCATTCCTGATTGAGGGATTGTAGAAAGGGTATTTGAGTTCTGGGTTTTTGTGCTGTTTGTTCTGTGATTTAGTCTCTAGTTTGGTGTCGAAATCCATACCAATCAGAGAGCACTGTATTTGGATTGTTGGGCGTGGATTAAATCATGACAGGGATCAAGAAGAGTTCATGTTCGAACACCAACAAATAACATAAAATCGTGGAAAATTCATGTTAGAACAGTAACAATTCAACATATATATAGGGAAGAAAAATTCATGTCAGAATAGGGAAGAAAAATTCATGTCAGAACACTAAGAGGTTGTCAAGGAAAGTTCACAGAACACTATCAATTCAACATCAAATCGGGAAGAGTTCAGTTTAGAGCAAAAACAACTAGACATGGAATCAGCAAGTGTTCATGCTCGAACACCAACAATTTCACATTAAATCATGGAAAATTCATGTTCAAACCCTAAAAATTCGACATGGAACTAAGAAGCACAGGATCAAAATGTGTTTACGTTAATTAGAACACTAACAATTCAACATATAGTCAACGAAAGTCCATATCAGAACGCTAACAATTTGACAGAGAATCAAGAAAAATTCTTCTTAGAACACCAACGATTTAACCTAAAATCAACAACTGTTCATATTAGAACACCAAAATTCAACATAAATCTGGAAAAGTGTGTATTAACATCAACAACACAGAATCCAGAGCATATCATTTTAGAACCCTAACAATTCATCTAGAATCAAGAGAACAACAAGCAGAACAAGAAATTGGGAAGATGAGATTATCGTACGTGAAAGTGGTGATTCTCTAGAATTTGTGGATTTTCAGTGAGGAAAGTAAAAAAAAGGCGCAATTGTTGATGTTTAAGTAAGCTTTTGAGAGATTGTGGGAATTATACATAAATAAGTAGAAAGAGTAAGGACTTGTAAGCAAAAAAAAAAATGAAGGAGGGAAAATAAAAAGGCGAGATTTAAGGGTTCTAGAGGGTTTATCATTGAAATAGGTTCTGGATTGCTTGTCACACAAGTAATTTTTTTTTTTTACTTATCATTTGTTTGCGTTGCAAGAAATTATATTCCTATATTTTTGCATATGACGATAAATTGTATATGCCCAAAATAACTCAATGTAATGTTTTTTTGTAAATATATATTCTCATTCCTAAAACATTGTAGAGTTGGCATTTTGAGTTTTGGGTTGGATTTTTTTGGGTTGTTTCATAATGTCTCATTCAAATTTGATTCAAATGAAATGCTAGTTTTATGCGTGACATATAATTGTTCGTGTGAGTTTGTCCGATTAAACCAAAACGTTGATTGGACTTATTTTACGCAATCTAAAACTTCAAAATGCGGATTGAATTTGAGTGCTCGCGGATTCAAGTTCAAATGATTAGAATCACTTTTGCGTTGGATATGCGTGAATAGAATGAGATGAAATGAACATTCACGTCCGTATGCTTTTTCAAGTAAACAAGTAGCTACTTCTAAAGACATTGTCATTTAGATCTTAACTTACGGACACTTGAAACTCAATAACAATTTTTAGGGATTCGGTTCACATCAAATAAATCCGCACATTTTTCACACAAAAAGAAAATTCAGTTATAAAAGTATACTTAGTTATTGTACATTCTTAACATTCATACTCGTCTCATTTAGTGATATGGTAGTGTTAGCACTACTAGTTGGTTTCGATTTGTGCTCGTGTAACTGAATTATCGATTTGATTGATCCAACCAATTATTAAAAAAAGTGTGATCAAAATTGATTTTAATGTGAATAGAACCTGTATCAATTGAAAATCATACATAGGTGTTCAATGATATGTACTTTTGGCAGTATTGAATTTTGTATCATTGAGTTATGAACTTGTGAATAAAAAAATATTCTTGCTTGTGGATTTCACAAAGCTTTGTGTTGGTTGTTCGGATATCGGCCAAGTTTTCTCGGGTTTGGGATGGAAAGACCTAATCTGAATCCCAACTCCCGAGAAGGGAAGTTTCAGGTCGGATTGCGGGCTTTACATAGCAAATGTGCAGTGTTTGCCCGACTTGATCCAAAAAAGGAATATTTGGACTTTTTTATGTGACTTGGATCTGCCAAAAAAAATATGGGGCTTTTGCAGATTTAGGTACAAATTGTCAACTCTAAATGCAATCCTCTCTTTTACTAGGCTTGGGACCCGTTGTGCTCCTAGAGCACGAGTGGTCCTAAAACCGATAAGAAAAGAAAGACGAATCTCATGGACATGGATGTTTTAGAAAAAATTATGCTGGCAAAGGAAGCTATGAAGGGAACTAGACCAAACTGAGCATGTTTCAATCAACATTCTCATGCTAAATACAAGGTTAGCCTCTGCAAAAAGTCACCATATACTTCTCAGACATGTGCATAATTCAATTTTGGGAGGAACTAAGGTGGAACAAGAAGAAAGTTTCCGATCCCAAAATCATATCAAAAGGCTATCATCATCGTGGCAAAACCAGAACTAGCTTCAATGTAGAAGATAAAGACATGGTACCTGCAAGGCTGCAACGCATCCTCCAACTTCCTCCCGAAGAAACTGCGTAGTCCTTAGTAGAAAACATTAGGGAGTTGCAGATCTCATCTCGTGGATGTCATGCAGAACTAGTTTTTCTCAATGAGCTCTTTTGAGAAAGATACATGGCGAGCACCACCAGACACAGACAACTCTATAATCAATAACTGAGACAAAAACCAGATGTTCTATTTCACTTATTTCAGCTAACTGAGACAACCGTGAAACTTAATGAACATACAAATGATGCTGATGATGACAGAACCAGGTTAATAGAGTATTTGACTATGGGAGCAAGCATATACATGTGACCGTTATGCAATTGCTTACTATTTCTGCAGCCAGGAAATACAAACATCAAGTTCAGACCTGTCATCAAAATCCGAGCAAACTCATATACTTTATTCTGGTATGCAGTATCTCATAGCAAATGAACAAGGTGACTGTCATTGTTTCTTGGATACAAGGTCTTAACAGGCTCTACAATGACACGTCCCTCAATCCTATTATGGGTGTCTAACACTCTAACTCACAAAGTCAGCAACTATTACAGGTCTCAGTGGCGCAGATCAAGAGCTCCATTGAAGAGTAGATACTTCGGCAATCCATGGTCAATCTCTCCAATCGTTGCAACAACACAATTCTCATACTGGTTTTCACCTTCCACCTTCACTCAAGACATTGTTTCTCATTCTCTCTAACCAAGCCACCTCAAAAACAAATACTAACCCCATCCCAAAATTAGTGTCCTTTATATTTTAAGAAAACTTAAGGAGAACGTAGTTAGTGTCGTATATTTACTCTTCCATTCCCATGGACATGTGTTCTAACAAATTTAAGTGATACTAACTAACTTATTATAAGAACATTATTGATAGTTGATGCATTACTAACTTCATAAAAAATGAAACAAGACACTTAGTTTGGGACGGAGGGTGTAATACAGTTCACTGCTGTGAATCGGTGATTTAAAATTAAATATACATGGTATGTGACTGGTTATTTACTTAAATACACACAAATATATATTCTAATGTTTGAAAAGAGTGGGCATGAGAAGAAATCTACAAACTTTACTTCACACGACCATTGCACAGATGAAGCAACGTGAGTGTTCAAATAGATTGTAACGAAACAAACATTTGTATTATCTTAAAAGCAATTACTGTCAAACCCAAATGCAAACTATTCCGAATCTGAATCCAATTGATGAGCATCTAAGGATTGAAAGAAGGAAACGACAACAATACTGGCCATATATAAATCTACTAACATAGCAGTTACTGATTAGTGCAAACGCAAAACTCCAAAGCCGATCCCAATTGATTAGCAATCCAATGATCGGAACAAGAAACAGTTATAGTTCCAAATATGTATTCTAAGGTTTGAAAAGAGTGCACACGAGAAGAAATCTACAAACTTTACTTCACAAGATCATCGCACATATAAGGCAACATGAATGCTCAAATACATTGAAACGAAACAAACATTCGTATTGTCTTAAAAGCAATTACTAACAAACCCAAATGCAATATTCCAAATCTGAATCCAATTGATAAACAATCTTAAGATTAATCCAAAGAAACAACAATGGTACCAGCCATATATAAATCTACTAACACGGCAATTACTGGTTCATGCAAATGCAAAACCACAAAGCCAATTCCACTGACCGGAACAAGAAACAAGTATAGTTCCAGAAACATATAAACCTAATAACATGAGTTCATTGCAAGAAAAAGCTTCTTCTTTCTTGTGACTGACCTGAAATTCATCAAACTTCAGCTCAAAATCATCTATTCAGGTTTCGGTTTTGGTGCTCCATACTTGGATCTACCTTGTCTCCTGTTTTGAAGTCCCATCAAATCCTTGGCTCCTCGAATGCAATGAAACTTGACACCAGGCAAATCCGGAACACGACCACCTCGTATCATGACAATAGAATGCTCCTGCAAATTGTGACCTTCACCCGGAATGTAAGCAAATGTGTCCTTCCCATTACTCAGTCTCACCTTGGCCAGCTTCCGGTTAGCTGAATTAGGCTTCTTCGGGGATCTCGTAAAGACCCTCACGCACACTCCCGCTTTCTGGGGACATCCCTCCAGGGCACGAGTACGGCTGCTGCGCTTCTTCGGCTTCCTCGGATTCCGAATCATTTGATTCTTCGTTGGCATACAAATTAAACCATTGTTTCCATTTTCTTCTGGTTGCGGCATTTCATCGATCACCTTGCCTGCATCCACAATCATTTGATTTTTCGTTGGCATACAATTTAAACCATTGTTTCCATTTTCTCCTGGTTGCGGCATTTCATCGAACACCTTGCCTGCATCCACAAAACTAGACTTTTCGATTAGATTTTTGAGATCCTCCAGGTTAATTTGATCGGAACCCAATCCAAAACGAGCAAATGGGTTGGTCGGAGACATGTTTTCCGGGAAACCCATTAGGGTTTTGGGGCTGAGGCGACTCTGGGTGGAGAGGATCGAGTCCATGAGACGGTGACCAGTAGCAGGAAGGCTCTGGATTTGATTCTCGGGGGAGAGAGAGAGAAGCATGAATGGAGGCAGAGAGTTGGATACAGAGCTTGCCTTGGCGAGACTCGAGGACCAGCGATTGGCGAGCAATTGGAAGCAAGAATTGGGCATTTTCGAAGCATCTTTTACAGCAGCGAGCCTCGAATAAGCCATTGAAGTTTCTGGGAAATCAAGCAAGAATGTATGGAAATGGCAAAACGGTAAATATGATGAAATCAGGAAGCTCCGAGAGAACGGAGTGTGGGAGGAAGGTTGAAGAAGGGTTTTAGGGATTTTATGAGAATATGGGCCGACGAGAAAGAGTATTGGGCTTATCACTTTGGGCTCATTTTCAGTTTGGCCCATAAATATTTATTTGCTCGTATCGACAACAACAATATTGTTAGTTATTTTTTTTTTAAAGAGTGTCTTTAAACCGTTATCTTTCTATCCATTGATTTTTGCGTGCAATTTATGTTTTTCTAAGTAATGTGTTATCTCAATTTAGCTCTTCCAATACTTATTTGTACGTTTAATTGATTCTCAATATGATTTTCCGCTAAAATTTAGACTTGTTAGTACCTATTTTGATTCGTCTCTTAAAAACACACATGTTATGGTAACCACGGCCAGGTGTTAAAAAGTATAGCATCGTTAACTTTAAATTGGAGTAGTAAGCGCTAAGCATGAGGCGCCAACACCTCAAACACTTGCTCAAGCACCCAGTTTCAATCCTCTCTCAAGACTCATATTGTGTGTTCATCTCCTAAGCTGGTCACTTCCTCAAAACAAGACACGCTCAAATACCTCGATATCGGACATTGACTTGGTATTGAGAACTTGAGTCTTAAAAAACATTAAATATTTAAAAAAAAATTAACACGTGAACAAGATGACAAACAACAAGTATGTTTGTTTTGATCTGTTCAAACAAACACATCAGCGCCCAAAGCACAAAAATGTTAATAAGTTATATCTGCTTATAAACTATTTTTGAAAAGTTAATTAAGAAACCCTCCTAATATTCCCACGTAACAATAATCAAAATTCAAAACCCCTACCAATTCTTTTTATCATTTCCATTTTTGTTAAATAAACTCCCCCTAAAATCAGTTACGGCCGTTCATTTGTCTGTCTCCAATTTTCTCGGCATCTATATTTCAACATTTTTCTATTATCAGCTTCATATTTTCTCAATATTTATTCTATTTTCCATTTCCAAAAATTCATCCCCGTTTTCTTTTTGGAAATCCTTGATTTTTTTCCAGGAAAATCATGGATTCCAAGGCGCATTTTGCATCTCCAAAGGTAATTTATCATCTGCTTCTGAGTTCTATCCCATCTCTCTCTGTGATCTGTTCTGCAACAAAAAAAAAAACAATCCTTTTCTCTTCGGGACCAAAATATAATTGTAAATTTGTAGTTTTTTTCAGTGATCAGATATAGAAACTGTTAAATGTGCATATTCTATTTTGATTCCTGAATTGGGTTTTTGTAAATTTGCTGTTTTCCTTTTCAATGATTGGGTTATAGCACTCTCAATATGCGTTGTGTATTTTGATTCCTGAATTGGGGTTTCTGTTAATTTTCTGGGTTTTTAGTAATTATATATATACACACACACACTTTTTGAATATGCATATTGTAGTTTGATTCCTGAATTGGGTTTTTGTAAATTTGTTGTTTTTGTTCAATGAGGTTTCTGTAAATTTGTTGGGTTTTTTTTTTTGTGATTATATATATACATTCTCAATATGCATATTGTAGTTTGATTCTTGAATTGGGTTTTTGTAAATTTATTGTTATTTTCAGTGATCATCTATATAGCCCTCAATATGCATCTCTACTTTGATTCCGGAATTGAGTTCTTGCAATTTTTTAGTATTGTTAGGTTGTTATCTATAAAATCCTCAATATGCATCTTTTATTCTGATTCCTGAATTGGATCTTTGCAAATTTGTACTCTTTTTTTGTTATTATCTATGTAACCCTTGATATGCATCTTCATTTCCGATTCCTGAATTTTTAACGTTGTTTTTTCAGTGTTTGTGACTCATGATTTTCTTTTTACTTGTTTTGTTTATAGACTAATAATAAAATTGAGTGCAGTAGCTTATATGATATGTGCATAATTTTATCCCCGTTGCTTGAAACTAACACGGGTTAATCTCTAAAATGCATGATGTAACATCCCGGGAAGCTAACAAATTCACGCCTTTCATGACATTGCTGTTGATTTTTCAAACTTTTTAACAAGTCGGGTTTGATTTCTCAGAAATCTGGGGAAACAAACAGAATGAATTCCAGAAGGCGACCTCCACTGCACACATGTGCAGTTTCATTCTTAGCAATTTCCCGAAAATCCTACACAAAAGCCCAGGAGTTCCACAAACCAATAGGCACAATGGTAGCAAAGATGGCCATAATAGCCACATTGGCCTCACCCGTGGCCTATCCAGCACGGTATCTATTTCTAGCAACCCTGTCATTTCTCGATGATTACATCCTAGCTTCAGAAGACATCGTTGGGTCTCTTTTCCCTCCGTCAAATTACGTGTTTGACAAGATCGACGAGCTTGTCCAAACCACGGAAACTCTTCCCGATAAGTTTGATGCTTTTGTGACCGACTTCCCTTCAGTGATCTATCAGATTCCGGTTCTAGAGTGGGCACTGGTCCATGTCATCGCGTGGTTGCATTCCCTGGTCTCCTTTTTGGCGAACAACACCGGGGAAAAGGACATCATGATTGACGCAAACTACAAAGAGCCCAAAAAAGAATCCCCGACGAAAGAGAAGAAAGAATGTAAGAGGAAATCGTTCGAGGAAGCTGATATCGATGGAATGACGTTTAAGCCCTTATTAACTAGGAATGGATCGTACAAGGAGGTGCTCGAGAAAGGGAAGAAAGAGGTCCCTGCTGGTGCTGATGCTGCAAAGAAAGAAAATGTTGTTGCTCCAAAAGTAAATGAGAAGGTAGTGGCGAAAGAAAAGAGCGATGCAAAACCGGAGCAAGCTGAGGAAGAGCTCAACGAAGGGTGGCTCGTGAACCCGAAAAAAACGGGAAGGCGAAAAGTGAAAGGTAGGAAAAAGAGGGGTAGTATGCCTCGTTCCGCTTCGTATACATGTTGAAGAGAAAAACAACATACAAGAGATTCTTTGAAGTTGGGTTGCTTGTGAGTTTTGTACAATGTTGTACAGATTTTTTGAGTATTACTTGTGCAGTCTCTGGTCTTTTGCAGCTGTATTGTTTAGCTGATCATGTTGTGAGTTTATGTTTTTTTGTGGGGAACTTGTGTTTGTATAAGGTATGGGAATGTCATGGATGTGGCATCTTGGAACTTACATTTTTTGTTTTGTGTATCCTAATGGAATCAATAAAGTTCATTTTTTGAATCAAATAGTGGATGTAAAATAAGTGTTGTCTTTAGTTTCTATGTCACTGTTTGTGTTTGCCATTTCTTGTTATTGTCCACATTTGACTTTCTATGAAATGTAGGTATTCACTTTAATAGTATATATATCTGAGAATTCAACACATTTAGTAATAATGGTTGTTGTGATCGTGTTAGACAACTTTTAACTCGTGTAGCACGTAAACCAATGTTAAAGTTATATTATAAGTCTAAGCGATCAATCATTAAGATTCTACACGATTTATACGAGCAAAATTTTGAAAAATACTTAAAATTGTTATATGATTATGTCAGGTAAAGTCAAGTTTTGTCAATTGTACTAAGTGATTGGTTGTTGACTGTATGGTAGATTTCTTTCGGTTAAAGAGAGTAAAAGGAAAGAAAATTAAAGGAGGTGATGCGTCTCTTTGACTTGTGTCAAAATAGCATATTAAAATGTGTTGTCGTAAAGTTCACGTGTTATAATTTCTTTTTTAGAGATGATCTAAGTCTCAAGTTTTGAAAACTTCTTGATCTTAAAGACGAGCTTGTTGCTTGCGCAAGATAGCACATTGTTAAACGGAGACTATATATGTGTTTTCAGGACATTGTATCGGGCGTTAAAGTAGGTATCTCAACCGAAAAGACGAAAACCACAGGAGCTAAAGAGATTTTAGAGAGGGAAATGCGTCTAGTATAAAAATGTTGATCCATGTTCATACCAAAGAGGGGCATTTATATTCCAACTATTTTAGTCATGTATTGACTTGTAGTTAGTTGTTGATGTATGCTTTGGATCTCACTCGAGTTTGAGTTAAATTTCGAACGTCGTCCGCAAGTGTCGGGTGAGTTTGGGTGCTCTCGCTTTTCCATTAAGCATTGTGGTGTAGAACGAAGCTCCTACCATTAGTATTACAAAATGTTTTAGTGGTAACATAAAGAGGTGGAATCTTGAAAGTACCCAACGATTCAAGAACCTTTGAGATATATTGTAAATGCCAAGGAATTAATATATATTAGGAGCTATTTTTTAAACTCTTTAGCACAGACTTAGTGTTGTGGTCCTTTTTAGAGTGCCTCGTACGATATTGTTTTCTCAAACAAAAATTGTGAGGACAAGGAACGTCTCGGAGAATCAATGGACCAGGAGCGAGCGAATTGCACTTGATCAAGCAAAATTTTAACATTATCAATATAATTAAGTTTTACAAATACACTTTTGATTTCAAAAAAAAGTTTTACAAATACAATATGAGCTAAAACAAATAGTTAAAGTAACAAGGTTAGCAACTAGATTTGGAGAGGGACCCGCGCGCACGCAGGCCCTCGCTGGCAGAAATTATGACGTAGGCACTGCCTCATGGGCAGGCCTTAGGCGAACGCACCTCCTTTACGTGCAATGGAGACCGCAAGCCTAGGCCATGGGCCTTCCTGATCACCCATACGACACCGTCCAGGTATGTAAGTTTTCTAGCCCAACCTACCCTCCATTATATACCCGCGTCTCCGCCTCTTTTCTTCCACTCCGGCCGATGTGGGACAATAACCAAACCTCATATCTATATTGCGGCTCACAATAATTATACACTGTTTTAGAAGACAGATGTGCTGCATGCACTTTTTTTTTTCTCTTTCAAGATGTGGGACTTTTTAAATACAGTAGTGTAACAATGAAATGTTTTTTTTTTTTCTCTTTAATGTTTTTATTTATTTATAAATGTGTGTGAGAGAAAGATAGAGAAAACATTTACAAGTCTCAAAATCATTATATTTGTGGACATGGAACACCCGTTCGGATTCAATTCAAATGTGTATCGACTTTTGATCGAGTCTCGGTCAGTAACTATATGTGTGTGTGATTATCGTTATATCTCACAATGGTCATAGTTTCATAATATGAGTCTCACGATTGGTATTACATGTTAAATCTCGACATGTCATCTAGACACGGTTCGTGACATATTTTACTCTGGTCACTTTAACAAACAATTGTAATCTAAATTTATCCAGGGAATTATGGAGAAGATAAAAGTGAGAACAATCAAAGCCCTGTTCTCAGAAAAAAGATAATGAAATAACGGACATTAACTTAACCTGCAAGCAACAGCTCTTTTCTCTGTTTTCTTGTACAATTGATCTCCACATTCATACACAACCTGAATTTTTTTATCCTCTGAAAAGGTGTCCGAAAAAGCTCGAATTATGACAATGCTTATATACGTATACATCTACCTAGTTACGAAGGAAGATACAAAAATCCATACATTACATGGGCCTGTACATCTCTTCTTCGCTTGGAAAACCCGAAAAAAAAAATGATAAATCTTGCGCATAAGCACAGGACCGAAGAAGAAAAACACGAAGATACAGCTGAAATTTACAAAACCGACCAACACAAAACTCATGAGTAGCTCTTGAGAGAAGAATGGCTCTTGCTCTTCCATAAAAAACTGAAAGCCTTACCCATAGTTTTCCTCGAGATCGATTTGGAAGAAATGTGCTTTGGTTCCCGACCAGATTTGGGAATCATATTTACCGGATGGCAAGTCTCAACCTGATGGCAAGTCTCAACAGGTTCAGGTTCGGGTTCGGATTGGGATTGGGATTGGTCTCTTTGTCTTTGCTCGCGGAACAGCATAAGTAGCTTCTGTGCCTTCTCTTTTCCTCTGGCAGTCCCGTTCACTGAAACGGACACCAATCCAGGTATGACACCTTCTTGCAGAACCATTTGACAGCATTTCTCATTCCTGTTGCATAATATCAGAAGACACGATACAGCTTGTTCCTGCTCACTGGGTTCCCCCGAATCCAATATTGTTGCCAGTCCACTGATAAGGCTCGAGTTCGATGACATCTCCTGTTTTCCCGATTCGGTTGTAGCTAAATTTATAAAGACGGCTATGCACTTTTCGGTCCACGTTGGAAGTATAGATAGGAGGCTGCTGATTATGCCAGCAGCAAGAAGTTTTGGGACGTTGGGTGGGTGGGTGGAGAGATGGAAGAGGGCGTGAAGCGAATCGAGTTTGCATAAAGGCTCCGTTTTTTCAGCTTGAAGTTGCTGCACTAAGAAAGGGACCGCCTGGCTCGAGCCAATGATGGGTTTGGCTTCTTCAAAGCAGGAGAGATTCAAATAGAGAGCAGTCGCCGATCCATGGGTGTTGGTGGTCGAAATCATTTTCTCAAGCAGTGGAATTACTCCGGCTGCTAACATCATTTCCTTGTTTCTGAAAAATGTTCAGAAGGAACGTTAGTTGCATACACATAAATCGCCGATGAGTATAAAAATTATAAAGTAATGTAAACAAAACTAACCAACCAAAATTAATAGATTATAACATGATAGTTGACCCCGTAAACACAATCTACCAATGGCTGACTAATAAAATCGAAAGACGGAGAAAAAAATTTATTCGTCTTTGGGATAAATAGGTTGGCACCACTGGACTGACAATTTAATTTTTTTCATAGTCCCTAACAAGAAACTAGTTTATTTGAGATTGTAAAAACTAAACATGTCTTTTGGTATACCCATCTTGTATTCGCTACAATCATCTTTCACTGTCACATTATAAAAACTTGAGGGTGAGATTGTGGTGCTACAATTAAGAAGAGAGAAGGAATTTCGGGGTTTATTGGGTGTCTTTTAAAGCGTCTCAATCAAAACATTGCCATTCTGAGCAAATCAAATAAAAAATACATATCTCGGAAATTCATTTTCTAGCGAAACTTGCAACTGTAGTGGGTAACACATGGGGTAAACAAAAATCTATGAGAAGTACAAGGGTTAAATAGCTCAAAAACTCTAGGTAGGGACTATATCTAAGAAATTATAGTCGAGAGGTACCAAACTATTTAACCCTAAAGCTTTTAAGAAGGAAGTATTTATTATTTAGTTATTTTGAAAGAACAAGAGTGAGAACGCAACACAGGAAGTTATGGTAAAATATGATTATGATGGCAACAGTAAGGGTCATTGTTCATTCTATTTGGTGATGATCACATAAGAATGCTGAAATCAAATGTGAAATGTCTATACGCGTGTAAAATTCTTCATCAATTTCTGAAATGGAGACTAGCTGGTTTTAATGGAAACTTCACTTAAAAATATGTTAAAATGCTTCAGTAATTCTATATATGTTATTTCACATAATTATGTCTCAACTCTCAACAATAAAATATTTGATGTCTCAGATCTACATAAGCAAGCAACAAGAGGGCAAACCTGTTATTGTTGACAGCAAGGTTGAAGAGGGCCATGGCTCCAACATCCTGCGCCGATGAATTACCTTCATTGAAAGCAGAATCAAGAAACCGGTATAGCGCTTCAACAAAACCCTGAGCACCCATGGAAATTCTAGCCTCTTCATCGTCCTTTAACTGAAGCCTTATTTGTTCCACTACTTTGCACTTTCTGTTCAAGCATTCCTCTTCGTTTAAAACGGCAAGATATCTTTTGTATCTTTCAAGCACGTTAATCTCAGAGTCTTCCTCGTTTACGGACACATTTTCAGATACATTTTCTCTTCCATGCTCTTCTGTCTCTTCCTTAATACAGCTCTCCTCCAAAGGTACCACCTTTACACCTTTCGACTTGCAGGACCGTACACTGTCCATTGATTTTGATTTTGTTGACTCACACTCAGATAATGCTAGCCTCCAATAGTTGAGATCAAGAGACTCTGGGGGACCACTAGGCGCGGGAACTCCATTCTGTTCACACCAACTAGCGATTAGGCCCTTAACACAGTAGTTGGGAGTCAAACCGGTGTGTGAGAGCTGCTGCTGAGTCTTAGGACAGGTGTTGTGCCCATCACTGAGCCACTTCTCAATGCAGATTCTTTCATATGTTTGCCCGGAAGAGATAATAACAGGGTCGAACATAATTTGCAATGATATAGGACACCTTAACTCTTCAGGTGCAACAGGCATCTGCCCTGAACTCCTGATGTTTGGTTTAAAATTAAAAGAACTAAGTTTCGACAACTGCCGCTCAAAGACGTGGCCGTTGCCCCTGAGCACGTTGTCCTCTGCAGAACCTTGTACAGTTGGAGAACAAGGAGTGGAGCATTGTGAATCATTGTCATCCGATACCTCACTACTTCTAAATAACTTTGAGTATTTTCTCATTAGATGTAAAAGATAGGCCACAATCGATTCCTTCCGCTTGTCTTCCTCTACGCGAGCTCTTTCTATGAGTTTCTTCAGAGCCCTTCTCTCGGTTAGAGCAGCTCTAGATGAGGTGATTCCAAGCTTAGTAGCAGCCTGGTGAAATGATTCAAGCTCGGTACAGTCAATAGAGCTGTCAAATTTTCTCCCTTGCTGGAGCAACGCAATTATTTCATCACCAACTTGTTTCTCCGATTGATCAAGTGAAAACTCAGCACCCTCAAGCTCACTCAGTATCTCTTCAATCTAAAAGAGGTTCAAGTACAAAATTCATTAGTGATAATTCCAAGTATAATGAACAAAAACTGAAATTAAAATCAGCACGCCACACTTGGTAAGGAAATATTCTGACTCAACATCTCTTTCGTGTAAAATGTGAACAAAGTAAATGTGCTTCCACTCGTCACAAACATCAACATAGACAAGGCCTAAGGAATCTACGAGTTAAGTTCCCTAGCCCAAATGATCAGTAGCAACTTAGAAAAAATACTGTAAGAATTAAACAAATAGTTTCGATGACATAATTTTGCGCATATACGGAAAGTTGTGAACGGGAAAAGTTGATGACTAGGCCAACTAAAAGGTCCATCAATAAGTAAAAGAAGATGCAAAAGAGAAAAAAAATACAATGTTATTACTATTATTTTCTTACTAGGAAAGGAAATTTGAATAAAAAATACTCCCTCCGTCCCAAAATAAGTGTTCTTAAGAAAAATTAAGGTTAAGTTAGTTAATGTTGTATATTTAACTATCCATCCTCATGGACATGAGTTCTAACAAACTCATGTGATACTAACAAATTTATTATATGGACATTATTGATAATTCATGCATAACTAACTTCCTAAAAAGGAAACAAGACACATATTTTGGGACAAAAATGTAAATAAAACGGAACACTTATTTTAGGACAAAGAGAGTAATACACACATGATTTAATGCAAACACTTTAAGAGAAACATCAGACTGAAAACAAGTTTAATATTCGTTACCTGACAGCCAATTGACTGAGGAACAATATCCTCGACGCGCTTTAGGCTATCTTTAAGGGCAGATCTTGCCTTCTCAAATTTTGAAAGAACAGAATCCCCAGTTATAGCCTGCACAATTGAAAAATTTTACATTAGTAGAAATATCGGGAGAAGAATTACAAAACACTAAAATAAACAATTTTTTTGCATTAGAACATAAAAGTAACATACCAAGTAGAGCTTGCTGCACTCTGAGCAATGCTGCAGAACAGTCTTCGCCTTCTCCAGAGCTATATGCAAAGAACATAATGCCTGGATGCCGGATCTGCTTCTGGGCCGTGCATCTTCCAAGGAAGGAAAAATAGACAACACCTTGCAATATATTGCAGAGAGTGTCTTGCACATACCTCCATGTAACTGCGTAAGCAACCACACAACTGTTAATCGTATAATTCTGGAGATGAAACGGTATATAATGATGATTCGTAAACAGATTATGTTTTCACATTAATACCAAACTCAAACTCCATTTGAATCTTAGAAATTTGAAGGAAATGAACGTAAAGTAGATAAAACATAAAATTCACAAAAATATTAACAGTCATGTAACAACTGATGACCACATTATTGCCACATATATATATATCTTTAGTTTAGAAGGTTTGTTCTTCAAAAAATGCCTAAAAGACTAGAAAAAGGCACCCTAAACAAGATGTAGCGGTTCTTTTGAAATCATGATTACAAATCAGTAAATAAAGAAGCATATTTTGCACATGCAAATCATACAAATAATGAAAATAAAGTACCAAAAAACTATACATTGCAACATACCTTGGCATCGCAAGCAGCAAATAGATTTTCCTCGAGCTCAGAAATATCCATTATTCGTGTTTACTTACAAATCTCAAATGCAAAGTTAAATAATCTGAAAGGCAGAGGAAGAACAAAACAATATCAGTGACAGCGAACAAGCCTCCTTCTAACTAACAACTCAAGCGCGCCTAGGACTAACATGATGAACATGTCAACAAATGAAATTCATGATTCCCATAAGGCCATAACAGTCCGTTTTTTGCTAAATGATTAACTACAAAATCAAATTTTCAATTTCGCGGGTTCATTATTTTTCCCCCTTAAATTTCCAATATTTTCATTGATTAAGGAGTAAAAAAGTGAAGCATAAAAAACATGATTCAACTAAAACACTAAAATTTGTAACATTAAGAAACTGCTTTTCTCCTGAACATTAAGAAAATCTTCTCAGCAGCCAAGCAGAGCATTAGGAAACAAGCAGATAATAAATTAATAAAAAAATAAATAAAATAAAAATTGCCACAAAACCCACCATTAAAAAACACCAAACCATCTCTAAAACGTTATTTGATTTGGACATTTCATCAAACGGATAACATTGAAAGGAGATGCAATAACAATTAAAAAAAAAGCATCCAAAAACGATTGAGACATTTTCTCAAACACCTTAAGGGCCTAAAACTCCAATTTCAATGAGAGAATCTCCAGAAGTAGAAAAGAACTTGAAAATGACCTCAGCTGAGATCTCAAACCAGGTAAAGGACACAGGAGATCACCATCAGCAAACACAATCCCAATACCCGAAACCAAAAAAATCCACAAAACAAACATTCACAAAATCACAAAATCCAAACAAAAATAGCAATACTATCAATGAATCCACGATTCGCGCACCCAAAAAATCTCGACCCAGAAAAGAAAAACACCCAAAAACAGAAACCCAGAATCAAAATTCCACAAAAATCAACCAAAAAATGAAATTTGGACACTAAAAACCGTACCGGAGACAAGGGCCAAGGAGGCTTCATAAAAGAGCGTAGAGAAAAATTCAGCGGAGAACGGAACAGAGGATTAGGGTTTATGTGATCTGTACATTCCCATCTCATTCCGAATTGGGTTTTGGGGTTGAAATCGGGAGCTGCGCTGAGCGAAGTTGTCGCAGAGCGAAGAGAAATGAGAGAGGAGAGAGACAAGTATGGGCAATTTTGGGAGGAATATCAGAAAATAGTTTTGGATTTTTTTTATTTTATTGAGGAAATTTTTGAAAAAATAAAAAAAATTGTCTTAGAGAATAATAATGTATTTTTAAAATGTTTATTTTATTTTTATTTAGTTTTTGGAGATTTGGAATTTACGCCGTTTATGTCTCCCAGATTCACCGGCCGACAGTTGCCGACCTCCTCATTTGTCGGTAACCAGATCTGTCATCGGCGCGAAATTACTATTCTATCCTTCTAGTTTGGGAATAGTTTTCAATGAGATGTGAGAATTAGGGTTTATAAAATTGGTTGTTGCATCTGAACTTAACGGTTTGGATTTGAACTCGTGGATGTGTGAAATTCGATTTAACTTAAAATTTATTTGACTAATTTTTTAATTAGATTTGATTATTCCCACAAAACTACAAATCAGATTGAATTGATTAAATCCGCACAAATGTACACATTTTGCACTATAATTTAAAATATGAAATCTAAAATGTCACATAGAACTTAAGTATAAACCTATTAAAAAGAAATACGTGTTTGATTGAATTGAATTTAAATTGTTGGTTAAAAATGTGAATAAACAACGAGCATGTTTTTTTTTTTTGTTAATATTAAGTTAAACTAAGGAAATCGTGACATATCATTAAAATTTCACATATATTCACTTGAATGAATTTGAGTGAACGAAATGACTCGCTTGATCCGAATATTTAATCACTTGTCACAACCACGTTCATGACTTAGTTTAAATTGCATAGCTTTTGGCTAAACTTCCTTACTTTCAAATGAAGTTCACATTATTTATATTTAGATTTGTAATTTTCTTATATAGACTGACTTTAGAATGAGATTCTTGCCGGAATTTTAAAAAATATTTACTTCAAACACTATCATAGTGATAATTGCTAATAGAGCTGCCACTTCGGGTTGAAAATGTGTGGTTAATTCAAACATAGTTCAAAAAATTTGTGAATTGTGTCGCTTATGAATTTTACGATGCAAATCCGAACCCAACCGGAAAATAAGTTGGTTCCAATTTCTTACCCAAACTCCACAATTTTACAATCGAGTTTCATGTGCATGCGTGTTTGAGTCTAAATTGTCATTACCAAATGCTAATTACATGTCTTTGAGTTCAACTTAGGATGGGGGCATTTTCGTCCAATCAAAAATATAATGGCAGCGGATGTCTCCAAGTAGGAGTACGGAGACAGGAATCACCAAATTTGTCCTCATTATAAAAATTTGGGCTCAGCACCGGTCCACGTGGCCATGTTTTTCACCGCCGATTTTTTTACTCTTCCAATTCTGGCCTTTCAGATCCACAATTCACGGAATCTTCTGTAGTTTTGCCCCAATCGCCTGCTAAATATCTCCAACATTACAGCCTCAGCAGAACCGCACGCGCCACCCAATCACGTGAACCCAAGTCTTGAATATGACGCCTATTTTTCCTCTTTAACGATCAAACTGTACACGTGGCAGGCACAAAGCACGTCACGCGCGATTCCGTGGGCTGCGGCTGGTCCTGACCTGTACCGTAGGACGTGTTTACATTTCAGAGGTGTTTACACGTGGCAGTTGCTTGTTGGATACAGATGCTAGTCAAAGACTTGTATAAATTTTAGATAATGCTATGTAAGAAATTTTGTACAACAATACTTGTACAAAATAAATGACACATTATTTAATTGATTGATAAGTTGGCACGCCACATGTACATCATGTCTTATAAATCAGGCGTTTCACGCCATAAATTTATGAGAGGGTGGTGGTATTATATATATCGGGTTTTTATTATTTAAACTTATTTTTAAATCACAAAATATGAAATAAATGCATGCCACGTGGACTGTCATGTCATTTTGTACAGAAAATTTTGTACCATATTTGGGACAAATAGCATTTTTTTTTTCTTTTTATTTTTTTTTCTATAACAACCCTCAATTTGTTTTTATGCATATAGAAATTGTAAGATTGTCATATTTCGTTATATGTTATTTATATTAAGTTTAATTATAACCAATTATCTGAACCTGAACTTAAAAAAAATTGAGCTCAATTTGAACTTCAAATTTAGTTCCTACTTTTAGCAAATTTAGGACCTACAAAATAAAGACAGACAATTTTAGAGGCAAGTCGAGCAAATATGCAATAATTCATTCATTTTGTACTAAAAGTCATATCTCGAATTATCGCAAAGCATACTATTGGCCATATAATTAGTGAAACGAATTAATTTCAATTGTGACTTGTTTTGCCAAAAATTTACATTTGAAATTATGATACCATATACGTAACAATTATTTTCTCAATTTTAAAATAATGGTTCATATCTTTTGAAAAATAAATAAATAAAATATTCGTCTATTATGGTTAGTTTGTTAGATAGTTCGTAATATCTTTACTATAAATATGCATGACTTTATGTGTTCGTAACAACAATAGTATATAAAATATAATAAAATTATAAATAACGCTCTTTTAATTTTAACAAAATAAATTGCGTGTATTCATTTTTAGACGAGTGGTGTGATAATTTTGTTGTAATTAAAACATCTCAATAGAATTTTCCAAATTTAATGAAGCCAACCCATAAATTTTTAAATTTCTATATAAAAAGTTGTGACCCAATTTTGATGCAATTTGGTCTTTTATTAGAACCTATAGTTTTCTCAATTGGTGTGAGTTTGAGGTCTATAATTTAGAGCCACAAAACAATGACATATTCCAAACAATTGAATTTTATGGGATATTGTTGTCGTTTTTATTGGGGTGATTTAGGAGGCAAAAAGACATTACATTAGTTGTCCCACGGCCACCATTAGTGTGTATCAAACTACATAGTTAACACACGTACACATTTATGGTCTTCTTCTTCTTTTTTTGAAGGAAAAATAAATTAAAAAAATGGAATACACATTTATGGTTTTTGAGTCATGTTACTTCTTGTATTTATTATAAGATTCTCAAGATAATTTTGCAATGATTGTGATTGAAAACATTTTGAAAATGGCTTGGACATATACAATAACCACTAGATATTACTATGTTCTAGATTTACATCTACTAAATTAGTAGAGCTACAAATTTAGGTAGCGTTAGTTTACTATAAATTTTGAAAAAACAGGATATATTGAGTATTTTTAAATTATAATTATTGCGCTCGTTTAATTCTTTAAGAGGACATATTTGGGATTAAATTTTTTTTATCTTTACTCAAATGTGTTAAATAAATTAAAATTTTAAGGAATTGAAATAACACATCTATCATGTTATTTCAATTCCTTAAAATTTTAATTTATTGAACTCATAAATTTTTTTTTAACCATTTTAATTAAGTTAAAAACTCAATTATACGAACACTGCCTTAGTGTTGAATTTAGCTCTTAATTTCATAATTTGTTAAATAAAATGTATATTTTTTCCTCAACCATGCAAATTCATTGTTTAGGATGTTTATATATTCATCTTCTTATTAAAAACGATATTTCAGATCTTGTTTGTAGAGGTAGGTAGGTGATGATAACTAGGAAATAAATAGTACTACAATATAAAACAAATAAATAAATAAAAGTTTCACAAAAAAATGAGAGCATTAATGGAAGCCCACTAAACAGGAGAAACTAGCACCTGGCAGAAATATAGGAGGTCTTCTCTAAGGTCAAACAATAAAAGCATTTAATTTAAAGACATTGCTTATCCAAATATATTTATATCCAAAAATAATCATATCTCATACTTGAATAACACAAAATCATCTTTAATTGGATCAACATTGCCTCAAATTCAATCCTATTTTTTAAAATTTAACAAGTCATTTCAGTTTTGAATTTTCAAATATACATGCACACTCAAACACCATGTGTCTCAAATGAAGTGTCTTTCTTTATTTATTTTTAAATTAATAGGTATTGTGGTATGTATATTTATTATTATATTTTCATAATTACGTGTATAACAAAATTTAAAAATAGTAACTAATATGTTATAAATATACTATAAGCAATCTAGGCATAACTATTTTAATATATATATATAAGAAAATTGTCCCTTAGGAGATGCCGCAATGGTCAAGAGACACATCTCCACGTAGGAGATCGTGGGTTCAAATCCTGGGGTGGGGTTTGGGTTAAAAAAAATTCATTTTAAAACAAAATTTTCAAAAAAAAAGAATAATATAGCGCACATTTTAAGATTGTTAAAACACACAACATATTTTTATACGAAAAAATTGAATATCAGTCATGCATTGATATAAACAAACATTTTAATGTAAAAAATGAAATATAACCAACGACATATAATTCGAGCAATATGAAAGCTCGGTAACCCTGGAATTTGTAATAATAATAAAGAAAATAGCGAGTTATGATGATATAAAATTCAATTATAATATTATAAATAATTAATTCCAAAAACTAAGTAGAAGTAGGTGTCGGTGTACTTGGCAGTTTATAGTTGGATGGTTAGAGAATCGGATCTAAAAACAAATATATACACAAATACGATTCTTTGTGTTGGTTGTGAGGAGGCACTATCAAACAAAAGCGTCACCGTTTTGACGCATTTTTAGATTATATTTGGGCCCACTCATTTAATTAGCATACCATATTAGCATGTAAACCCATGCTATGCTAATCCATCATTACTCCACTTTACCTTTCACCATTTATGATGTTTAATTACAAAAAAGTCAATGAAAAAAATGGTTTTACTTTATATAATTAATGATTAAATTTGAAATAAGATGACGTTGAGATGGTGATTTAAATTTTGGTGGTTACATTTCAATATTTTTTTTTTTTTTTTTTTTTTTTAAAAAAAAGCG